>JAGFNQ010006938.1:0-17627 GCA_024364735.1 Boesenbergia rotunda
GAGTGCGGAGAGAAATGTACTCGGGAAGGGAACCCTAGGCTTAGAAGGGGACCAGTCGACTGCCCCAGGGGCAGTCGACTGGGATGGCCAGAATTCGAAAGGTCAGTGTGTGAGGATTCGAATTCAGGGAAGGCCAATCGACTGCCCCAGGGGCAGTCGACTGGCCAACAGTCATATTCAACTCATGCTTTATTTAAAGGAGCTCGGTTCAAGCTATTTACCCTTGGCGAAATTTGCTTGGATAGAGTGAGTTAGTAGCCTGTTGAGCTCAAATAGTGTCCAGAGGTTGTGGAGAGGTTTCTCCACCCACAAGGAGCTACGAGATCTAGCCGGAGGTGCTCCGGGGAATCATCCACCGACGGATTAGGGATCGCCTACCTTACGTGCAGCCGTGGAGTAGGAGTTTTTATCTCCGAACCACGTAAATAGGTGCGTTAGCATTGTTTTCATTTGTTTTATTAGATTTCCGCTTGCGCTTGCTAACGTTGTAGGTAGAAAAATCGAAAGTTGCTATTCACCCCCCTCTAGCAAGACAAGCACGATCTAACAAGTGGTATCAGAGCGAAGGTTCACTCTTATTGGAATAACTGCCAAAAGAGCACAAGCTAGAGGAGGAGAATGATGGAAGACAAGTTGGGGGATGATATCAATATGCCACCTCCTTATAACCATGATGATTTTGCCTATTGGAAGACAAGGATGAAGACTTGGCTTGGAATGGATTGGGAGTGTATGATGATAATAGAAGAGCCCTTCGAAATTCCAAAGTCAAGCACGAAAAGAAGCTCCGACCAAAATATTGGACTAAGGAGCAACAAGCACATTCTAAGGCAAATAAGAAGGTAATTAGTATATTAATTGATATTTTGCCTAAAAATGTGTTGAGTGGTGTAGGTGAGTATAGAAATGCATATGAGTTGTGGAACAAGTTGGAAGAATTCCATAAGGACTCTACACAAGCCAAATTAGTGGAAGAGCCAAAGGAAATAAACTCAATGGTCCAAGAAGATAAAGAAGAAGAAGAATTGCTCATCCCATCAAGTGAAGTGGAAGAAGAGAGTGAGAGGTCGTCCACTTCATCAAGGGAGGAGGAAGAGGTCACCACCTCAAGGATTGAGGGGGAGGAGAGACCCACTTCCATACCGGAGCAAAAGAAGCTCCTACCTCCACCAAAGCAAGAACCAAAGACCATATTATATGCTTTGGATGCAACAAAAGGGGCACTATAAGGACAAGTGTCCACTAGGTAAAAAAGAGGTAATCCCTAAACCCAAGTCTGTTCATTTAAACTCTAATGTGGGTTGTAGGGAAAAGAAAGAAAAGAAGCACATTAGGTGCTATACTTGCGGGGAGCTAGGACATTATCACACTCAATGTCCAAGAAAAGGAGAGCTTAAGTAGATGGAGTATTTAAGAAGATGGAAAAAAGAAGAGAAAAAGAGGAGCTCACATCAAGGGGGAGCTACAAGGGTAAGGGAGGTAATCCCTAACTTTACATATGCTTCTAATGCTTTTATGAATGCTAGAAATAATAATGGTTGCTTGTCTATGCATACTTTTGGCTTTAAGTATCATGATAGAAATAAAAATACTATTGTGTGCCAAAATACTAAGAAATCCATGATTCACGATAAATCTAGGGTTGCTAGACCTAAGGATCAAGGCATTAACCCTAAGAAAGGGAGACACATGCCTAGAAAAATAGGTAGATCTAGGAATGATGAAAATGGACATAGTGATACTAAGGTTAAAAATTTAGAAAAGAAAAATATGTTTTGAGAGCAAAGCTTGATAAATTAGAAAAGAACCTAGATAGATTCATTAGAGGGTTCAAGAGATTGAATGTGATACCAAATGATCAACACCTTAGAAATAGTAGGCCGGGACTAGGATACCAATCTAGGAGATCAAATGTTGGTAAAAAGGCTAGTGAAAAATCATATGGCAAGGTGTCATATGACTATAGCAAAGAAAAGGTCAAAAATGGCAAGGAAAAGTCATTTAGAGGAGAGAAGAAAAAGTCAACCAAGGATAAGGTATGGAAAACCAAGAGAGTGAGGGTTGAAGGTCAAGAAGCACCGGAGGTACACCGGTGTGGTCTTGCCTTTGTAGAAAAGTCATCTAGGGAGGTGACTAAGGCTAAGAGCTCAAGGGAGAGATCTAAAAGTCAAAATGGGATCTATGGTCAATGGATCTCAGGAGGATTTCTACTAGGATATTAGATGAACTATGGAATGTGCCAGAGGATTTGGAAGACTCATTTGAGTCTTAATCCTAGGATATTGACACATTAAAAGAAGATTTATGGAGGAAGAGATGAAAATAGGATTATATTTAGTAGAAATTGATGTTTAATGTGTGAACGCCATATAATTCAGTACTAGGAATGTATTATGAGTAGGAATGGGAAGATACATCAAGGTGAGGCCGAAATTAGAACTTTTGAACAAGTGTTAATGACACAATTTAGGTAGTCTTGAAGTTCATGCCAATTTTGGGATCTGGAGTAGCTTTGTTTGAAAACATATTTTCCTAAGTAGACATAGGCTCTACAAATCTCTCCATGAAATTTCAGATTTTTTGGAGATTTGTGGAATTAACTAGGCATTTCTGAATTTAGGACTGGATTATTGAAATGTAGGTATCAGTCGACTGGTTCAGTACCAGTCGACTGGTCTAGTGTAATTTCGAAACTAGGAAATTTAAATTACCAGTCGACTACCCCAGGGGCAGTCGACTGAACTCTTTGTTCAGTTTCGCAGTTGACTGCCCCAGGGGCAGTCGGCTGATAGGCGTAGGTTTAAATAAGAACAGCCGCGAGGGGTGGCCAAAACCTAGGGTTTTGCGTGCCACCCCCTGCGAGATCTTCTCCTCCCCGACCTCCTCTCTCGTTCTAAGGTTTTGCCAAGCCCTAAAAACACCTTCATATCCTCCTTCCACCTTCGATCTACATCTAGGGCTAGTAAAACTTCTTCTTTTAAAACAATCGTCAAAAATATTCACCATGCAAAGAAGGGAGAAACAGTAACTACTTGTGGAGTTTGTTTTTCGCATTCAGTTCAGTTTTTGGAACTGATTTGTCTCCTTTTTACATGTTTTTCTTTGTGTTGTCTCTTTATGGGGTAATTTATGGTACATGCATGGGTTTGTTCAAAATAGAGTTGTCCAAAAGAGAAGAAAGGGGGAGGGATGATCCCAACAAGGTCGTATAGATCCAGAGACACATCGATTCCGATCCGATGAGTGTCTACGGAGATTTGAGGAGAATGAATTTGTGTTGATAAACTGTAGATACCTTAATAGATCATATTTTCGAGAGAACACCCCCAAATTGCTGAAATGATTACCCATTTTGGTCTAGGACGATTGGTGTATTGTCAGCACGATACAAACATTGACATGTGTAAAGAATTCTACACAAACCTCACATGCATCAATCCTAAAAATGAACTCTATGAGCACATGGTGGTAGGAGTCACCATCCCCTTCTCACCTACAGTCTTAGGTGCATTTTTGGAGTGTAGGGTGTCCAACCATGTGTTGGGTATGACTTGGCGGGTTTCCTAAGCGAATACTCGGTCATTCCAAGAGACCTCTCCATGTCTATGGATTAAAAATTAATCCAAATGGAGACCCGTCTCCCTACGACCATCTCGTGCCGTATCGAACGATCCAAATTACAACTCGGCCAATTACCAAAATCGGCCTTGTAATTTGCTCTATCGTTCAACCGCGGAAAAGGCAACGATTTGATCGCTGACTTTTGTGATTATGGTCGGGCTCCAGTTAGTTAATTATTAACTATGATAACTAATCAAAATAATTAACTTTCACACATGAAATGACGAGGTTAGAAAACATGGCACACAATAGACATAGGGATAATCAATAAAGCATGGAAAGAGATATACCTTCCCGATCACCTCGCGGTTTTCTACCTTATGTCCCACCCTTAGCGGACGTCGTGTGGGTGACGATCTACCACGAATCGAGATCACTGAGGCTTCCAAACAATCACACTTTCTTCTTTTCTCCTAGCCGAACCAAACCCTAGTAAAAGGGTTTGCGCCGCCGGCCCTAGTCTCCCTTGCCCTTGCGTCGCTGACCGCCGGAGTCTCCAAGACCTTGCCGGCTTAGAAGCTGACCTCGAGAGGAGAACACAGAAGAAGAAGAAGAATCTCCTTCTTCCTATACCCAAAACTGGCTGCTCACCTCCTCCTCTCAACCTAGCGCCGCCGGCTTCCAAAGCCGCCCGCCGACCTCCCTTGTGCCCCTCTCACCGGCCTCCCTTCTCGCCGTTCACCACCAAAAGGAGGAGATGATCCTCCCATTCCTCAGTAGAGAATGGCAGCCAAGGAGAAGAAAAAGTGAGAGAAGAGGAAGGAAGAAACCCTTCCTCTACCCGGCGCCCTATGAGAGAGAAACAAGAGAGAGAAAGAGAGATCACCTTGGGTGGATTAATTGGATTAACTAGCCTTGGTTTCTTGATCTCTTAGGGTATTTATAGGGCTAAGGTAGGGACCAAGAGGAGGAATTGGATCTTGGCCCACCAATGGATCTAAACCCGATCCATTAATTAAGATCCATTCCACTAAAGGATCTTAATTGAACTTCCTCACCAACCCCCATATTTTCATATAGGCTCCACATATTACAAGTCATCCATCCCCCCCGTGTTTAAGATCTCGAACGCCCGTTAATTAATTTAAATTATTGAAAATTCAAATTAATTAACCTCTGAGTCCTTGACTAGTACCACTCAACCTTATCATCGTGCCGGATCAAATCCACCTGTAGGGTTTAGCACGATAAATCTTTTGAGCTCATCAAGGGGGCATCATCATCCCGACTAACCAGGACACGGATTCCATCAATAATCAACAACACATCATATTATTAATATTATCTCCCAACTTACCGGGCCTATCGATCTAACAGAATAGATCTCGCCCATTGGTAAATCAAAGAAATAATAATTAATAATATATGTCCGTTATTATATCGAGATTAAGGGATCGTACTCCATAATATAAACTTGAGCTCCTATCCAATTATCGAGTCAGTACAAATTGGATAACCTCACGTTTTGGTCCTACTCAATGTACTCAAAGCAAACTAGTGTCATTCTATGGTCAAGACCAACCACACCTAATTACATTACAACCATTCTGATGGGTTGTCCAATTCCATCTCAGTTGTGAGCCTCTTATTTATACAAAGCAAGGAACTGATAACATGATCTTCCATGTGACACCACACACCATGTTATCTACAATGCAAAGTAATTGGACTTCATGCATGTACTAATGTAAACAAGCACCTAGTGTAGTTGTGATTCTCTTTTCATAACTAAGATGTTCATATAAAGAAATCCATGTCTTTCAGTATACACATCTTACAATCTCCCACTTATACTTAAAGATATTGTTGTTCTCTCACTGCCATACATCTGACTCCCATATCCTCCACATGCCTATCAAAAGCTCTAGCTGGAAGAGCTTTCGTGAAAGGATCTGTCAGGTTGTCTTCTAATGCAATCTTGGCGACAACCACTTCTTTTCGCTTTACGATTTCTCGTATCAGGTGGTACTTGCGCTCTATGTGTTTACTCGCCTTATGGGCTCGTGGTTCCTTCGAGTTTTCAACTGCACCACTGTTATCACAAAAGATTGTGATAGATCTGGGCAAACCAGGAATCACATCCAAGTCCATGATGAAGTTCCTGAGCCATACAACTTCCTTGGCCGCCTTTGAGGTTGCCACATATTCAGCTTCCATGGTGGAGTCCGCCACGCATTTCTTCTTGACACTCCTTCAAACAATGGCTCCACCTCCTAAAGTAAACACAAACCCCGAGGTAGACTTACTCTTGTCCCTATCTGACTAGAAATCTGAGTCTGTATAACCCACAGGGCCTAATTGGTCTGCCCGGTAAACCAACATATAATCCCTAGTCCGTCTTAGGTATTTCAATATATGCTTTACCGGAGTCCAATGTCCTTAACCAGCGTTACTCTGATATCTGCTAATCATGCCCACGATGAAACAGATATCAGGTCTTGTGCACAACATAGCATACATGAGGCTTCCTACTGCCGAAGCATAAGGAACCGCCTTCATTTCCTCTATCTCCTTTGATGTTTTCGGACACATCTCCTTGAATAGAGGAACTCCATGCATGAAGGGTAGGAAACCCTTCTTGGAGTTTTCCATGCTAAAATGAGACAAGACGGTGTCAACATATGAAGCTTGGGATAAACACAACATCCTTTTCTGGCGATCCCTTATGACTTTGATCCCAAGGATATGTCCCACTTCTCCCAAGTCCTTCATATCAAACTGCTTTGATAGCCAGACCCTTACGTCTGATAACACTTTGACATTGTTGCCAATTAACAAAATGTCATCTACGTAAAGTACAAGAAACACCACGACGTTTCCGTCACATCTTTTGTATACACATGACTCATCCAGGCTTTGAGTAAATCCATATGACTGGATTACTTCATCAAAGTGGATGTTCTAAGATCTTGAAGCTTGCTTCAATTCATAAATGGACCAATTCAGCTTACACACTAGATGCTCTTTGCTCTTTGCAATGAACCCTTCTGGTTGCTGCATGTAGATGGTCTCCTCAAGACTTCCGTTAAGGAAAGCCGTCTTGACGTCCATCTGCCATACCTCATAGTCCATATGAGCTGCAATAGATAAGAGAATCCGGATCGATTTAAGCATGGCTACCGGCGAAAAGGTCTCCTCATAATCGATACCCACTTTCTGAGTGTACCCTTTTGCAACAAGCATTGCTTTGAAGGTCTCAACCTTCCTGTCTGATCCTCTCTTTCTCTTGTAGATCCACTTGCATCCAATAGCTTTTACATCATTGGGTGGTTCTACTAACTCCCAGACCTGATTAGAATCCATAGATTCTATCTGAGAGTTCATTGGTCTTTGCCAAGAATCTGCATCCTTATCTTGGAGGGCCTCGTCATAGGTCTAGGGATCCGGTTCATGTTTACCAGTGACCAAGTCCGAAGACTCTCCCAAAAACATGAATCTTTCAGGTTGTCTGATAACCCTCCCACTGCGATGAGGCACCACCTGTGTATCCTCAGTGACACGCAGTGCAGTGACTTGTGGTGTGTTCTCTTGTACAATTGGTCCTAAGGTCAGAACTTCCCCTCTTAACTCTTCAAGCACTAGTCTACTTTTGGGCTTATGGTTCATCACATAGTCTTCCTCTAAGAATTTGACATTCGTGCTAACGATTACCTTCTGATCCTTAAGACTATAGAATAGACCACCCTTCGTTCCCCTAGGATAGCCTACGAACAGACGTACCTCCGTGCGAGATTCCAACTTATCAGTATCTCCCTTCAGCACATGTGCTGGACTACCCCAAATCCGAACATGTCCTAGACTGGGCTTGCGCCCAGTCCACAGTTCTGTGGGAGTATGTGAGACTGACTTAGATGGAACCAAGTTTAGTATGTACGCTGCCGTTTCTAGAGCGTATCCCCAGAACGAATCAGGTAGGTCTGAATAGCTTTTCATTGACCTAACCATTCCCATAAGAGTCCTATTCCTTCTTTCTGCAACTCCGTTCTGTTGGGGTGTACCGGGTGCAATTAGCTGGGACTGAATCCCAGCTTCTGATAGGAAGGTCCTAAACTCTCCAAAGAGGTACTCGCCACCACGATCTGATCGCAGTGTCTTGATACTTTTACCTCGATGTTTCTCCACATCAGCAATTCTTTGAACTTTTCAAAGCATTCAGACTTGCGGCGCATCAGGTAAATGTACCCATACCTTGAATAATTGTCAATAAAGGTGACGAAATATTCAAAGCCACCTCTAACCTGGATTGACATAGGACCACACAAATCAGAATGAATCAGTTCTAACACATCTTTGGCCCTATACCCCTTAGCCTTGAAAGGTCTCTTGGTCATCTTACCTTCCAAGCAAGACTCACAGGTCGGGAGATCCTCCACCACCAATGTACCCATGGGCCCCTCAACTATCAACCTCTGAATCCTACTAATGTTTATATGACCAAGCCTAAGGTGCCCAAAGGTATGTCTGATTCATTTTAGAAGGTTCCTTTCTCTTATGCAAGTTAGATGATGAGCTATTTATTTCAGATTGCATCGTGGGAGTCATTGGTTCTAGAGTATATAGATTGCCGACCATTGTACCCTAATAGATAATCTCTCTATTTCTTTTAATAACAACTTTATTATAAAAAACAATAGAATATCCATCCTTTATCAACTTAGAAACTGAAATTAGATTCTTTCCAAATGAGGGTACAAAAAGGTAATCTCTCAGAACTAATACTTTATTTCTCTCAAAAGATAAATAGAAAACTCCCACTGCAAATGCTGCCACTTTTGTAGCATCTCCCATGTAGACCACGATTTCTTCATCCGCTAGCCATCGGGTTTCCTGGAACCCCTGCAAAGTATTGCAGACATGGTCAGTGGCTCCCGTATCTACGCACCAGGTACTGGTAGATAGCACTGCTAAACATGTTTCAACGACTAAGGATGAGGAAATACCTTTGTCTTGCCGACGGGGACAGTTCGCCTTCCAGTGCCCAGTTTGCTTGCACGTGAAGCACTTGCCTTTCGGCTTCTTCACGCTAGTCCGGGGTCCCTGCGATGCCGCTGCCTTCTTGAACCCTCCTTGTTTCTTCTTCTTCATGCCTTTCAGCACAGAAGAAGAAACCCTTTGAGTTACTAAGGCCTGCGAGTTCTGACAAAAGAGGCCCTCTGCCGCCTGGAGTTCTCCTAGCAGTTCACCCAACGTATAATCCCTTTTGTTCATATTATAGTTGAGCCTGAACTGCTCAAAACTCCTAGGCAGAGGTTGGAGTATAATATCGACCTGGGATTCCCTGTCGATTTGTGCTCCCAGTACCTCAATCTCATTGAGGTGAGCCATCATCCTAAGGACATGATCTCTTACGGGTGTCCCTTCGACCATAGTGGTCGTCATCAGACTCTTCATCGTGGTTTGCCTAGCAGCTCGACCTTGGTGCCCGAAGAGATCTTTGAGGTTCAACATCATGTCACTAGCAGTGGCCATGGTCTGATGCTGATGTTGTAGCACATTCGACATGTTAGTATTGTGAGAGAAGTGTCTTAAGGCAATCGCCTTATGATTGTAATCATTTACTTTAATAAATGAATATTCACTATTTGAGTATACATGTTCGTGTATTTGATTGAGATCTTAAACTCATTTACTGAATGTCCGCAATACAATTCACAGCATGAGAGAATTTGTGATGAATTCACAACTAGTGATTATCTCTACATGTGCAATTGTGAAGTATTGAAATTGTCCCTAGTCGATGAATTGATAAATACGGACACTATCAATTCTGTTGAGACTAGCATGGGTTATTCTCTAATCAGCTGATTCTCACTGGCTGGAGACATTGGGATGTCCGGAGATAAACATGAATGCTAGTTAAGAGAACTAGTTCATTGGAGTGACTGACTGTAAAACATCACATGGTAGTCTACATATAGACATGTCAGTGAAGTTCTTACTACAGCTTAAGTGCGATATTCCATTGACTTGCGGTGTTCAAGTCATCTTGGTCATGGAGACTTATACTTTAACATCTTAAGCAAGCATCTCCAAGGAGGTGTGGACCCAGGATGGTTGGGTATAAGCCAAAGTGCCCGAAGATGTTTGAACAGCCTACAAAGGATTCACCACTCCTTGCGAGGGGATGTATACCCAAGGCCTATCGTCGGATTGTTACTCAAAGCCTCTGGCCAGAGCATGACATGTTCAGAGTATGAGTCTCTGAAATACATGAGAGTAATTAGAATCCATTGGACGAGAAAGACATTACTTGGGCTAGGTGTGACGTAGTCAGCCTAGTGGGGATTGACCCATATAGACCATGTCCTGAACCAAGTGGGTATAAGATGGTGAAAGGAATGAGGCACGATTCATTAGAGCTGCTGAAGGGTTTCAGAATTATTTCTGAGGTCAACCGTTGATCTTTCGATTAATTGGGGGTCATGATGTACTACTAGGTGCCACTCATGATCGTTCTATAATTGGTTGATTATAGACGGACAACATAAATCGAAAGCCTATTTAGTCACACGCACTACGAGTAATCCGAGGGATTTAAAATGAGTTGAAAATTAGATTTTTCAATCAAGAGAAATAAGTCGAATCTGAATTTATCAGAGGCGCATCGGAAGCTTAAAATGGCTAAGTCTTTTGAAGGCTTATTGGACGAATTAAATGAGTTTAATTCGTAATGGTTTTGGCTTGGTGTGGCCGGCCAAAGAGGGTGCCCACTCTCTTTGGTTTGGCCGGCCACAACAAGGAGGGAAACCAATTTATTTGGTTTAAATTATAAAATAAATCAAGCGCGATTTGTTTTATAAAATTATGGATAAATAAATTTATATAAAGAAATTTATATAAAGAGATTTATTTTCATGGAAATTAAAATAAACCTTGGATTGGTTTATTTTATTTTATAAAATCAATTATGAATTGATTTTTCCATGATAAGAAAAATTTATATAATAAATTTATTCTTTTTATGGAAATTAAAATGAACCATGGATTGGTTTATTTTATTTTATAAAATCAATTATGAATTGATTTTTCCATGATAAGAAAAATTTATATAATAAATTTATTCTTTTTATGGAAATTAAAATGAACCATGGATTGGTTTATTTTATTTTATAAATCAATTATGAATTAATTTTTCCATGATAAGAAAAATTTATAATAAATTTCTTGTAAAATTTTATTCCATAATAAAAGGGGAGACATAGTTGTTTTTATTATAAATTGAGTTATAATAAAAACTTGGTATAACGGAATAATTCATAGAAAAATTTATAAGATAAATTTCTTATGAAAAATTCCGTTAAGAGGAGACTTGGCGATTAAGAGGCTACTATATAAAGGTACCAAGGCAAGGCTTGGAAATTAATTCAATAGATCAAGGATTCTTGCCTAGCCTATTTTCTTCTCCTTCTCTCCCTCTCCCTCCCAAGTGGGCGCCGGCCCTAGAGAGCTCCTCTAGGGTTGCCGCGAGCCAACTCCACCAAGAAGGCGCCGAAGAAGAAGAAGAAGCGGGTCGCGACTCCCTCCTTCCTTCCCCCGGAATCTTGATTCCGTTACTTGGTGGTTAGTTTCCATCTCTCTCTCTCTTGATATTCTTGTCGTGCCTTTGGAGAATCTAGTAGTTCTTGTCGGCACGAAACTCATGGCTTTGCGAAGTCATCCCGAAGAGAACTCGGCGTGGACGTGAATAGAGGCGGAGCTTCCAAGGGACGCTACGGTTGGATCTCGTCCCTTACTTCGAGTTACGCGAGGTATTGAGTAAATTAGTTTACTTTCTGCAAAATTTTAATTTATGATCATGTCCACACATCATAAGGTTGCATGCTAGATACGTGGTTAAAATAATTTGAGAAATTATTTATGCTAATTCTTCCGCTGCACGTAATTATTTTTTTAAATTACGAACCCGTATCCATGTCAACATGCACCCGGTCCCAACAGTGGTATCAGAGCCGGTTAGTGTTCGACATAATCATATAATTGTTTTGCAGAAAACTTTGTCATGATCTCAATTTTGGAAAATTTCAAATTATGGAAACTTTCCAATTATGATAAATTTTAGATTTAGGAATTTCAAAGTTTGGAAATCCTCATGAAATTTCACAAACTTTTGAAATATCCTAGTTTCTGAAATTTTATGATAATTGTGAAAACTTCCCATCTTTGGAAACTTTCAATTTTGGAAATTTCCTATTTTGGAAATTTTCTAATTTTGGAAATATATAAGTTTTCTTTGTACCAGAAACTTACAATTATTCTGAAAAGTTATTATGAAATCTCGCAATTTTGGGCACTTTCTTTCAAGAAAGTCTAAACAAATTTATGGATCATTAATTGACAATTAAATTCGAATTGGTTTTAAATTATTAACAAAATTCTTTATTTTGGATTGAGCCTCGGGGAGCCGTCAAATTTAAAGTTAGTTATTGTAATTTAATTTCCCATTTTGAATAAAATTGTCATGTTTAATTTGGTTACGCCTCGGGGAGCGGACCAAATTGGATTTACGACAAATTTCTTTTCTTTGGGTATCTGAGCCTCGGGGAGCCACCCTTAGAAAACAATTTGTTGTAATTAATTAATCCATAAATAAAATATGTGATCAAATCTTGGAAATTTAGGATAATTTCCTTATTTGATTTAAGAGGTGATGCTCTTACATATTGTTGTCTCTAAAATTAATTAGGAAAATGGTTTCCTATAGAGTTTTCTTAAAAGAGATTTTCATGAAAATAATATGTGGTTGAATTAAGGGAATCTGTCTCTTAATTTAACAAGATTTGATTTAGAGAAATCAAAGTCTTAAACATATTATTTTCGAAATTGATTATGACAATTTAGGAAATTGTTTCCCAAAACAATTCCTTGAATAAAGTATGAAATCGGGATTAGGAAATCCGGTTCCTAGTCCAATTAATGAGACTTGATAAATTAAGTCACATACATACTTTATTAAGGAAATCGTTAGTCATGACATAATTATATGTCATGAATGTGCTTAGAAAAGAAAGGATGAGACCTAAAATCCCTTACAAAATATTAAAGCTAACACCTTCCATTAATATGGTTAGAACCGGAGTTTTGTTTCTCGTTTGGGTTGATGGACACATCCATGCCCGGCTTGAACCTCAACATGTTCAAACCATGGAATTAGTTTATGAATAATATAGTTGGAGTCAGAGGTCAATCCTTAGTTTTGGTTGTTGGACACATCCAAGCCTGACTAAACGGTTGAATGAGCTCCAACCATATTAAAACTATTTCTTGATTAATGGATCAGCCTTAAGCTTAGAGCATCGATTTGTTGTGCCACAGCCAAGTCGATGTAAAGAGAGGTGCAGTTGGGTGCTATGTATATTGTTGCATACTTGTTAATGAGTTAACAACCCAATGATTTATGCAAACATTCAATTAGTTGATAGCATAAAGTGATAGTTACATATATGTGATATGTAATCGGTATAATTACCTACCTTCATAGCTAAGAATAACTTGATGGCCACAGCCATGGCTGTTCTTATCTATGGTTAGATATCAACCTATTTGGAGGTGTTCCTACAATCTCCCGAATTGATAAAAAGGGTTATTTAATTCGGAAAATAAATAGGATTTAATTAATGTATATTGATGCATTCTTTATCATTCTTCTCACATAAGCTCAATTTGTATTTCTAGGATAATCACTCGATCATGTCTTCTCTGAATTTGCGTTCCATTTTGGACACCAATAAACTGACTGGGCCAAACTTCATGGACTGGCTTAGAAACCTGAGGATAGTCCTCAAGGCAGAAAAGCTTGCTTATGTCCTTGAAGAACAACTTCCCAACCGTCCTCCTGAAGATGCAACTCCAGACCAGTTTCCTGAGTTGCTCAACCTGCTGAAGACTGTAGAGCCTTTTGTAAAGCAGGATCAGAAGACGGTACAGTTAGTTGGTTCCTCGAAGAAAGGTTCTAAGAGGAAGACCAAAGAACAGAATAAGGGAAAGAAGAAAAAGGCCAAAAAGATTGAAAAGACCCCAAAAGGCACTTGCCATCACTGTGGCAAAGAGGGTCACTAGTAAAGAAACTGCAAGGTTTATCTTGAGTCCTTGAAGAAGAAGGCATCCGATGCCCCATCCTCTTCAGGCATCTTCGTTATTGAATGTCACTCTATTTCCTCGTACACCTGGGTACTTGATACTAGGTGTAGATCACATATATGTAATGATATACAAGGGCTAAGGAATAGAAGAAGACTCGTCAAGGGAGAAGCGAATTTGCGAGTTGGAAATGGAGCAAAGATTGCTGCTGTTGCCATCGGAACATATTTGCTAAAGCTCCCTACTGGACGTATCTTGGAATTGGATAATTGTTATTTTGTTCCTTCGTTAATAAAGAACATTGTATCTATTTCATGTTTGAATGAAAAGGGTTATCATTTAACTTTTAGTAACAATTGTTGTTACATAACTTTAAATGGCGTTCTTTATAGGACTGGAACTTTGTGCAATGCTATCTACACGTTAGATTTATCCGGTGATGTTTTCAATATTGAAGTTAGCAACAAACGTGCTCGAATAGGTAATCGAATAGACTCCTACACGTGGCATTGTCGTCTTGGCCATGTAAGTAAGAAACGCATGACCAAATTACACCGATGTGGAATTCTGGAATCATTTGAACCCGGTTCATTTGATACATGCGAATCATGCTTAAAAGGCAAGATGGCCAAATTACTCTTTTCCGGAAAAGGTAATCCAGTGGGAGAATTGCTTGGTCTAATACATACTGATGTATGTGGACCAATGTCAACTCTTGCACAAGGAGGCTATAGCTACTTCATTACCTTTATCGATGATCACTCACGATTCGGGTATGTATTCTTGATGAAACACAAATCTGAAGCTTTTGAGAAATTCAAAGAGTTTAGAAATGAAGTAGAGAAACAGCTTGGCAAAAGTATTAAGATACTTCGATCCGATCGGGGTGGTGAATACTTAAGTCAAGAGTTTCAAGATTATCTGAGGGACAATGGGATATTGTCCCAATGGACTCTGCCATATACACCACAGCATAATGGTGTATCTGAGAGGCGCAACCGAACCTTGATGGACATGGTTAGGTCTATGATGAATCATGCAACTCTTCCAAAATCCTTTTGGGGCTATGCACTTAAGACAGCTGTTTACTTGCTAAACAGAGTCCCGACCAAGGTAGTCTCTACTACTCCATATGAGACATGGAATAGTAAGAAACCTCACTTAACTCACCTTAAGATATGGGGTTGTCCTGCTTATGTGAAGCGGACTATATCAGACAAATTGAATGCTATGTCTGATAAATGTCTATTTATTGGATACTCTAAGGAAACGAAGGGTTACCAATTCTATCATCCCTTAGAACAAAAGGTGTTTGTTTCAAGGCATGCTGTATTTCTGGAAAAAGAATTTCTTTTACAAGAAAACAGTGGGAGTGGCATTGAACTTGATGAAGTTCAAGAAACTCCAATAGACATTACAGAGACACCTAGTCTAGACCCACAACCAATAACTCATAATGATGAGCTATCAGTTGAACCTAAAACAACACCACCTCTTCGTAGGTCTGATAGGACACGCAATATTCCAGAGAGATACGGATTTCTCATAAGTGAATCGAACGACGTGTTACTCATAAGCGATGACGAACCTATCAGTTATGAAGATGTTCTGAAAAGTTCAGAAAGGGACAAATGGCTTGAAGCCATGAAGTCGAAAATGGATTCCATGTACGAAAACCAAGTATGGGACTTGGTTAACCCACCTGAAGGGATTAAGCCCATAGGGTGCAAGTGGGTTTTCAAGAAGAAAACCGACATGGAAGGTAATGTTGTTACCTTTAAGGCTAGATTAGTGGCAAAAGGATATCGTCAGAAACAAGGAATTGATTATGACGAAACCTATTCGCCAGTAGCTATGCTTAAATCCATTCGGATGCTCCTGGCCATAGCAGCTCATTATGATTATGAGATATGGCAAATGGACGTGAAAATAGCTTTCCTTAATGGAAACCTGCTTGAGGATGTATACATGATACAACCTGAAGGTTTCACATCGGTTGATAAAACCAAAGTATGCAAGCTTCGATGATCCATATATGGACTAAAGCAAGCATCAAGGAGCTGGAACATCCGTTTTGATGAGACAATCAAAGAGTTTGATTTCTCACAAAATCCTGACGAACCTTGTGTGTACAAGAAGGTTAGTGGGAGTGCAGTCGTATTCCTAGTATTATATGACGATGACATATTACTTATAGGAAACGATATATCAGTCTTACAGACAGTTAAAATTTGGTTGTCCAAAACTTTCTCCATGAAAGACCTGGGAGAAGTAACCTATATCCTTGGGATTAGAATCTATAGAGATAGATCAAAACGGTTGCTTGGTCTTTCACAGTCTACATATATAGACCGAGTGCTAAAAAGGTTTAGCATGTCGGAATCCAAGAAAGGTTACTTTCCCATCAGGCATGGGATCAATCTTTCAAAGTCTATGTGTCCGCGCACAGAAGACGAGAGGATTTGCATGAATAAGATTCCTTATGCATCTGCGATATGATCTATCATGTATGCTATGTTATGTACTAGGCCCGATGTATCATATGCTCTGAGTGTCACGAGCAGATACCAGTCTGATCCAGGAATGGATCATTGGGCGGCTATCAAGACAATCCTTAAGTACTTAAGAAGAACTAAGGATGTGTTCCTAATATATGGAGAAGGAGATATGGTGATACGTGGGTATACAGATGCCAGTTTCCAGACAGATAAGGATGACTCCAAATCTCAGTCTGGATACGTATTTACTTTGAATGGAGGCGCAATAAGTTGGAAGAGTTCCAAACAAGACACCGTAGCGGATTCTACCACGGAAGCAGTCTGGATCAAGAAGTTTGTCTCAAAACTTGGTGAGGTTCCAACCATTGATGAAGCAATACCGGTTTATTGCGACAACAATGGAGCTATTGCAAAGCAAAGGAACCAAGGTCTCATCAGTTATCCAAACACGTGCTTTGCCGCTATCATCCGATCAGAGAGATTATAAGTAGGAATGATATACAAATTGAGAAAATTCCCACTGAAAGGAATTTACAGATCCTTTAACTAAGGCCTTGCCTCAAGCAAGTTTGAGGGTCATTTAGAGCCTGTGGTATTGGATACCGTAGCGTTGGCATTAGGCCTAAGTGGGAGTTTGTTAGTTATGATGAGAAGTGTCCTAAGGCAATCGCCTTATGATTGTAATCATTTATTTAATAAATGAATATTCACTATTTGAGTATACATGTTCGTGTATTTGATTGAGATCTTAAACTCATTTACTGAATGTCCGCAATACAATTCACAGCATGAGAGAATTTGTGATGAATTCACAACTAGTGATTATCTCTACATGTGCAATTGTGAAGTATTGAAATTGTCCCTAGTCCGATGAATTGATAAATACGGACACTATCAATTCTGTTGAGACTAGCATGGGTTATTCTCTAATCAGCTGATTCTCACTGGCTGGTGACATTGGGATGTCCGGAGATAAACATGAATGCTAGTTAAGGGAACTAGTTCATTGGAGTGACTGCTGTAAAACTTCACATGGTAGTCTACATATAGACATGTCAGTGAAGTTCTTACTGCAGCTTAAGTGCGATGTTCCTTTGACTTGCGGTGTTCAAGTCATCTTGGTCATGGAGACTTATACTTTAACATCTTAAGCAAGCATCTCCAAGGAGGTGTGGACCCAGGATGGTTGGGTATAAGCCGAAGTGCCCGAAGATGTTTGAACAGCCTACAAAGGATTCACCACTCCTTGCGAGGGGATGTATACCCAAGGCCTATCGTCGGATTGTTACTCAAAGCCTCTGGCCAGAGCATGACATGTTCAGAGTATGAGTCTCTGAAATACATGAGAGTAATTAGAATCCATTGGACGAGAAAGACATTACTTGGGCTAGGTGTGACGTAGTCAGCCTAGTGGGGACTGACACATATAGA
>JAGFNQ010006939.1:0-21771 GCA_024364735.1 Boesenbergia rotunda
AAGTCAGTTATGTGACTCTGGTTATTTAGTTACTTTCAACAATTCTAATTGCCTGATTAGAAATGCACAAGACTCAGAAATCATGCTTAAGGGCACTAGGAAAAATAATGTATACACTATAAATCTTCCCCTTATACCCAAATGCATGTTAACACAGTTAGAACAATCAAAACTCTGGCATAGGAGATTAGGTCATACCAATCTAAGAACTATCTCAAAAATTACCCAACTTGGCTTAATCAAAGGTGTCCCCAAAATTAAGAATAATGAAAACCTAATATGTGAATCTTGTAATCAAGGCAAACAAACCAAGTCTAGTCACAAATTGATCCAATCTGATCAAACCCAAACCACACTTGAGCTCCTACACCTTGACCTATTTGATTCACATGGAGCCAAGTCACTAAGTGGAAACCGATACTGCTTAGTGATAATTGATGACTACTCTAGGTTCACCTGGGTCAGGTTTCTAAAGACCAAAGATGAAACCCTGAACCTATTTAACAACTTTTGTAAATTGATTGAAAATCAAAATGATACCAAAATCAAAAGACTTAGGTCTGACCACGGGGGAGAATTCGAGAATCAAAGATTCGAAGAATTCTGTAAAGTAAATGGATATAAACACGAATTTTCGTGTCCAGAACCCCCAACAAAATGGCATAGTAGAAAGAAAAATAGAACCCTACAGGAAGCTGCTAGGGCTATGCTCAATGAATTTGACCTACCTAACCACTATTGGGCAGAAGCAATCAGCACAGCTTGCTATATCCAAAATAGGATTCTACCTAATAAAAGGATAAATAAAACACCCTATGAACTTTACTACCATAGACTTCCAAACCTACACTATCTTAGAGTCTTTGGATGCAAAGTCCATATTCTTAATACCAAAGACTATCTTGGAAAGTTTCAATCCAAGTCAAACCCAGGTATCTTTTTAGGATACTCTACAACAAGTAGAGCTTATAGGGTCTACAACAAAACAACTAAGAAAATTGAAGAAACAACCAACTTAATATTTGATGAAGAAACTAACCCAAAATCTGATAATTCTGACTTAGCTTCATCAAATACTGATCAAGAAGATAACTCTGAAACCCCAATTGAACCCTTTAATGACTTAACAATTGAACCAACTTCTGAATCAGTTGAACCAACCAATGAACCCAGAACTGAACCTATTGGACCAGCTGGACCTGAAGCTGAGCCAAGTACTAGAAAAACCAAGAAACCCAGACTAAGTCACCCAGCTGACCAAATCGTAGGTGATCCAACCTTAGGAGTCAGAACTAGAGCTTCCTATAGAAATCTTAGTCAAATAGCCATGATTTCAAAGATTGAACCTAAGACTATTGAGGAAGCCCTACCTGATCCTGACTGGATCCTAGCCATGCAAGAAGAGTTAGCCCAATTTGAGAGAAACCAAGTCTGGGAGTTAGTACCTAAGCCTAAGGGCAAATCCGTAATTGACACCAAGTGGGTATTTAGGAATAAGTTAAACGACCAAGGTGAAATAGTCCGAAATAAAGCCCGCTTAGTAGCTAAGGGATTCAGTCAAGTAGAAGGGTTGGATTATGATGAAACCTATGCCCCTGTAGCTAGACTTGAGTCTATTAGGATGTTACTAGCCTTTGCATCCCATAAAGGATTTAAATTATACCAAATGGATGTAAAGTCAGCCTTCTTAAATGGGCTTATTAAGGAAGAAGTTTATGTAGGACAACCCCCAGGATTTGAGGATATAGAAAAACCCGATCATGTCTACAAACTTAGTAAAGCCCTTTATGGACTAAAACAAGCACCCAGGGCCTGGTATGAAAGATTATCCAATTACCTGATTTCTAAAGAATTCAAACAAGGTCAAATTGACCCAACCTTGTTTGTTAAAATTTTAGAAAAGGATATATTTATTGCCCAAATTTACGTAGATGATATAATATTTGGATCAACTAACTCTAAATTTCTAAAAGAATTTGTAACAATAATGGAAAATGAGTTTGAAATGAGTTTAGTTGGGGAACTCAACTTTTTCCTAGGGTTACAAATCAAACAAACTAAGGATGGAAATTATGTACATCAATCTAAATATGCTAAAGAACTAATTAAGAAATTTAAAATGGATAACTCTAAAAGTATAAGTACCCCAATGGCCACAAATGTGAAAATAGATAATGACCCTGATGGCAAACCAGTAGACCTAAAACTTTATAGAAGTATGATAGGAAGTCTACTATACCTTACAGCCAGCAGACCTGATATACTTTTTTCAGTAGGAATGTGCGCTAGGTACCAAACCTGTGCTAAGGAAACTCACTTAGCAGCCCTAAAAAGAATTTTAAGATACATTAAGGGCACCCTAAATGTAGGGATATGGTACCCTAGGACTTCATCCTTTAAGTTGTCAGGATACTCTGATTCTGACTATGCTGGTTGTAAATTAGATAGAAAAAGTACAAGTGGAAGCTGTCAACTTTTAGGAAACAGCTTAGTAAGTTGGTGCAGTAGGAAGCAACACTGTGTTGCTCTATCCACAACTGAAGCTGAATATGTAGCCTTAGGAGAGTGTGTAGCTCAACTCCTATGGATGATGCACACCCTTAAGGACTTTCAGCTAGACTACAATCAGACCCAAGTCAATATTGACAATATTAGCTCAATTAACTTAACCAAAAACCCAATACAACATTCTAGAACCAAACACATAGAAGTGAAACATCACTTTGTAAGAGATCACGTAGCTAGGGGTGAAATAGTCCTTAAGCATGTAGACTCCAAGTCCAACCTAGCTGACATATTCACTAAACCCCTACCTGAATCTGAGTTCAGCTCACTGAGAAGGCAGTTAGGATTATGCTTAGTAGAATAGAATCATTTGGTTTTTGCCTTAATTTTAAAATGTTTTAAATTGATTTTAAAATGGTGTTTATTTTAAAAGTTTTTCTAACTTAATCTAAAAAGTTTTACTTTGGTTTTAAAATTTTTTCCTTGACTTAGTTTTATTTCAAAAACTACCCCCTTCAAAACTAGGGTTTTCTTCGAAATGGACTTAGCCTAGGCTCTAACCCTAGAATTGCATGCACCTATAGATCTAGAAGCCAGCATCTCACAAGCACCTTAGGGTACTTTGAGTGATAACCTAGAAAGGGTTGAGATGCTTAGGTCTTTGCCTTAACTCAAGATGCTTTAAGTCAGTGCATCTGCAGTAGTTGGGGCACTAAATACAAACTGAACAGCAATCAAGTTAAGTATCAAGTTTAGACAATCTAACTTGAACAATGCACTTAACTTGACTAACCCTAGCGAAAACTACTGTTTATAACAGTTGGTAAGTAGCTAATTGGGTTAGACACGTCCCTAAAGATTTAACCAGACTTAGGTTCCAGTTTGATTCAGTACAGCAAATGCTTTAATTATTGCAAAATTTTTTCTGCATTTTTGATATATGTCAAAGGGGGAGAGTTGGAAAGGAAACAGGGAACAAAAATTTTTTTCCCATCATCTTCTTCAAAAAGTTGAACTGAAAAAATAAAATTGGTGAATCAAAGTTAGTTTTATTTCTAAACTCTGAATCATTTTGAAACTTAATATTTTTGCTTAAAATTATTGTTAAGCTTAAAGGTTTTAAAATTCTCTTTAATTTCCAACTCTGAACTATGTGTTTTGAAATTATGTTTAAGCTTAACATAGTGCTTGAAATTTTTCCAAACTGAAAATTTTCTAAGTCTGAAATTTTTCCAAAACTGAAAATTTTCTAAGTCTGAAAAACTGAAAATTTTCTAAGTCTGAAATTTTTCCAAAACTGAAAATTTTCCAAAGTGTGAAATGTTCCTAAAACTGAAAATTTGTCTAAAGTTTTCCAAACTTAGAACATCTTTTCGAAAAACTTAGCAAAAAAACTTTAGAGATTTCCCAACTTATTATCAAAACATGAAATCTTCTAAGTACTTAACTCACACCACCTATTTTTGAAAAACCTAGGGGGAGATTTCTTCCAGGGGGAGGGAATCTAACTTAGGATTTCAATTTCAGCATTTTTTTCCTTAACTTTTTGAACTAGGTTGCCATATATCAAAAAGGGGGAGATTGTTGGTGCAGAATGCACCCAAGTCAAACCTGTGTTTTGATATTGGCAAAAGGGTTCAAAAGTTAAGGGTTAGTTGTTGTCTAACAAGTTTCTTGAGTGTACAGGAAAAGCCCTAGCGAAGGAATGCTAGGCACTGGCAAAGGAATGTCAGCCAGTGGAAAAGCCCTAGCGAAGGACTGCTAGGCTCTGGCGAAGGATTGCCAGAATGGACAAACCCTAGCGAAGGAATGCTAGGCCCTGGCAAAGGGCTGCCAGAAGAAAAGACCTAGCGAAGGGCTGCTAGGCACCAAGCGAAGGCTGCTTGGTACTCAAGACCTGACAAAGGACCGTCGGCAAAAGTCCAACTGGAGGAGCCGGTTGGCACCAGGTAAATTCTCCCGAGAGGAGTAGGTGAGGACGCGTTCCCCTTGAGGGAACATTAGGCGTCGGTTCGACCTAGGGCTCCATTTTGGAGACCAAAGTCAGAACCAAGACAGCTGAGGCTGTATAAATTAAATTAAATATTTGTTTTATTGTGTTTTGGACTAACCCTGGAAGCAGGACCGAAGGAACGTGTGTCTGCAGCTCAGAATGCCTCAAAGGAAAGAGGCAACTGCTGACCAGGGCGCCCGGAGTGTCCCGGGCGCCCCCAAGGTGAACACAAAACACAAAGAAAGCAAATGAATCTCGACAGTACATTCTGAGGGCGCCCCCGCTGTCCCGGGCGCCCCTATGGCAAACCAACTGAAGAGTCAAGCTGCTGCCGCGTCTGCACTGCGCACCCAGGGCGCCCCCACTGTCCCGGGCGCCCCCAGCCTTACCAAGGAGAGCTCAGCGCTGCGGATAAGGTTTGACCGCGTCAACCAGGGCACCCCCAGCGTCCAGGGTGCCCCAGTCAAGGCCTTATCCCGAGGATTAAGGGCTAAGGCTTGACCGCGCCTCTTGCAGATCAAAAGCCACGTGGAGGGGCGCCCCCGTCGACCAGGGCGCCCCCAGGCACTATAAAAAGGGCCTCGACCCTCCTCTTCAAGACACTGCTTTCATTCAACGCATCCAAACGCTCTGACGACTGCGCTCTGCTCCGGAAACTTCCCGACTCAAGAACGAAGCGTCGTCAACCTCCCACTGCACCGAAACTCGATCTACACCGGGAGTTGGTAAAACAAAGTGTATATTTCTATTTACAGTAATTTTGTAATCTCACTTTGTAACCATTTTGCGCACTATAGAATTGCCCAAAGTAAACGGTCAACGACCGTGGGCCTTGGAGTAGGAGTCGACCCAGGCTCCGAACCAAGTAAAACCTTGGTGTTTGCGTTGTTTGATTTTATTCCGCCGCGCACTTACTCTTTTCTTTTAAATCTGAATATTTTCCGATATTCACCCCCCCTCTATCGGTCTTTCTCAATCCAACAGATGTCTGGGGTTGACTTAGACTGGAATTTTCCTAAGTAGTCTTTGGTGTTTAGGATATGGACTTTGCATCCAAAGACCCTTAGGTAGTGTAGATTTGGAAGTCTATGGTAATATAGTTCATAGGGTGTTTTGTTGTGTCGCTTGTTAATCAGGACCCTATTTTGGATGTAGCAAGCCGTGCTAATTGTTTCTGCCCAATATTGGTTGGCTAGGTTGAATTCGTTGAGCATAGCCCTAGCGGCTTCCTGTAGTGTTCTATTTCTCCTTTTGACTATCCCATTTTGTTGGGGGGGTTCTAGGACATGAAAATTCATGTATATACCCATTTACCTTACAGAATTCCTCGAACAGTTGATTTTCAAACTCTCCCCCGTGGTCACTCCTAAGTCTTTTGATTTTAGTATCGTTTTGATTTTCAATTAACTTACAGAATTCATTAATAGGTTTAGGGTTTCATCTTTGGTTTTTAGAAACCTGACCCAGGTAAACCTAGAGTAATCATCAACTATTACTAAGCAGTATCGGTTCCCGCTTAGTGACTTGGCTCCATGTGAATCAAATAGGTCAAGGTGCAAGAGCGTAAGTGTGGTTTGAGTTAGATCAGATTGAATTAGTTTGTGATTAGACCTGGTTTATTTGCCGTGATTACATGATTCACATATTAAGTTTTCATGATTTTTAATTTTGGGAATACCTTTAATTAGGCCAAGTTGGGTGATTTTTGAAATAATTCTTAGGTTAGTGTGACCTAGTCTCCTATACTAGAGGTTTGATTGTTCTAACTGAGTTAACATGCATTTAGGTACTAGGGGAAGGTTTATAGTGTAAACATTATTTTTCCTAGTGCCCTTAAGCATGATTTCTGAGTCTTGCAAGTTTCTAATCAGGCAGTTAGAATTGTTGAAGGTAACCATATAACCAGAATCACATAACTGACTTATGCTAAGTAGGTTAAATTTGAAATTTTCAACCAAAAGGACTTTTTTAATAACAAAGTCAGATTTAAGTTCAATATTACCTGACCCAATTACCTTGAGTGTAGCATTGTTGCCAAATGCCACTGAGCCTAGGTTCTTGAACTTGAGTTTTGTAGCGACCCGACTTCTCTCTGCCTTAGACGGATCTTTACTTTATCTACTTCTTGACTCTAATGCACGACTAGAAATGCGGAACTTCTTTTCTCTAAAACTTTTAAATTCATCTAGGGATGATATTCTAACTCTAATAGTCATGCATGATACAATGGCACACTTCTTTTCATCTATAGGACTTTTCTGCAATGGTACCAGTCGACTGCGATCTGACCAGTCGACTGGGATCGGCCACAGAAAGTTTCTGGGCGCGGCACCAGTCGACTGGCCTCTTGGCAGTCGACTGGTGTATCGGACAGAAGCTACTGTTCGATAGGGCAGTCGACTGGTTCTGAACCAGTCGACTGGCACGCCTGAAAACTGAAAATTCAAATTCGAAACTTAGTTTCAAAAGTCCACCAAACATATAGTTTCAAGCCATACAAAGACACAACACCATTTCTATACTCTATACTAGTTTCCTAAACATTAGCCAATAAAACAACTTCATAAACTCGAAATTAGAACTTTTGTGGAAGTAAATAAGCTATTCAAGTTTATATGAACTTTAACCTTAGAGTTTGTACCAATCTTGACTCCTATGCATTCATAACACCAAATACATGTTCTATAACCTTGCTAAAGCATTATGAAATGTGAATGCAACTTTTCTAAACATATTTAAGCAATAAAAACTTGATTCAAAGGGGAACTAGTACTATCTTGGCACATGCATCAATATCTCCAACAAAGTATCAATATTCCAAACTACTCACACTTCTACTCATCCAATGCAATCATAAGGATATGTATGCTAAATGAAATGACATGGAATCTTTACTCTAAGAAATTGAGCATGTAAAACTATCCAAAGCTTAAATGTTCGCTAAACTCCATAAAGCAATAACTTGGAATTTGAATAAACTTAAACATTGTAATTCAAATAACTAAATTGTCTCGTCTCAAGGATCTCTCCAAAATCAGCCACCACACACACGTCGCTCAGCATCGCCTTGTCGCCTTCCTTCAGAATTGCTTATCTTTACCTTTACCTACAGTAAGAGGAAATGCATCTATAAGCATAAAGCTTAGTAAGTACTATCTAGCTCACAAAATCTCGAAATGTGCTAACATGCTTTTTCAAACAATGGAAAATCACATGAGATACTTTTATGCTTAAAGAAACACTAAACATGTATAACTCAAACATGCATACTCAAGCATTAAAATCTTAACTTACTTTTCTTGGCTTAACTTGAAACTTTAGCAATTCTTTAACTTTAAATCTTTCTTAACTTTTGAAAACTTTCTTAAACTTTAGAAAACTTTGCTAAAGCATATACTTGAAAATAATAATCACTTGGATCCACTTAAGACGTAAGTACCATCTTATGCGCGTTCCCTAAAAGGTTGGGGTAGCGAGCCACCAATCCTAATAGAGCAGACCTTGGTCTACCAGGGCCAAGACCTTGGAATTGGACACCTGGATTTCTTTAACGACGCCCTTGGACGCCGGGTACTGGCCTTAGAAAATAAAATAGCTTTTCTTTCTTTTCTTTCTTATCTTTAAATGCCTTGGCATTTTAACGAGCACCTTGTGTGCCAAATCCCTAAGTCTTGACTTTTGGGGATTTCTTAAGGCCTTGGCCTTTTCTTTTCTTATCTTTATCTTCTCTTTTCTTTTCTCATAGCTTTTCTTAGACCCTAATTCATATAGGGTACTTAATCAACTTATACAAGCATAAATAAACTAAATACATGCAAGATCATAAACTAAAACAAACTTTGCATTTTCAACTTTCTAACGGAAAAGTTGCGGAAAACCGCCTCTTACTGTAGGTGAGCATACTTACTTTGGTTTCCTTGAACTTACAACCAAATTGACGTCGAGGGCTCGGGAGAAGCTTGAAATCTCTACGAACCGTCCGCGCCTACGTGTTCTTCTCGTCGAGACGGACGAAACGTTCCGTCTCCTTGGTTCCCTCTTGGCCGGCGCCCCCTTGGAAGAGGAGAGAAGGCTTGTCTTGGTGTTGGCGTGCGGCGTGAGAGGGGAAGAGAGGGCGGCGTGCGGAGGTTTGGGCGAGAGGGTTTTGAGAGAAAATAAAATTCCTCTCTTAACTTATCTATTTATACTATCTTTATGGAAAAAAACGTAACTACTTATAAATTTATTTCTCTCCACCTTTTATTGTGCTTGATACCCTAGCCCAGCCGGTCGCGCGCGCGCCTGGTTTCATGGTGGTCGCGGGTTCGAACCCCTTGCTGCTCTTAAACGTTTTTCCTTTTTTAAAAATACTAAACGGACTCGGAAAATTCCATAAAAATATTCTAAAAATTCCTAAAAATATCTAGAATATTTCTAAACCATTTTTAAATAATTCTAAGGACTTTAAGAACTAAAAATTGGAATTTTGGGGCGTTACAATCCCCCATACCTTATAAAAAGTTCGTCCTCGAACTTAGAATAATTCTGGATATCTTTCTCTCATGCTGTCCTCACGTTCCCAAGTAGCCTCCTCATGCTTTTGATTCTGCCAGATGACCTTCACTAGTGGCACTTCTTTGTTTCTTAATCTTTTAACTGCTTTGTCCACTATCTGTGTCGGTCTGCTCTCATAGCTAAGATCTTCTTGGATCTGTACTGACTGAGGCTGAATCACTTGGCTAGGGTCGTGAATACACTTCTTTAGCATAGAGACATGAAAGGTACTGTGGATAGCTGACATATCCTCTGGCAAGTCCCAGCTCATAGGCTACCTTCCCAACTCTCTTTATAATCTTGTAGGGTCCTATGTAGCGAGGACTCAGCTTGCCCTTTTTGCCAAATCTCATCACTCCCTTCATAGGAGCGACCTTGAGAAATACTGAATCTCCAACTTGGAATTCAAGTGGCCTACGGCGTGTGTCAGCATAACTTTTCTGTCTACTCTGGGCAGTCTCAATCCTCTGGCGGATCGTCTGGATAGCCTGAGTGGTCTCATCTATAAGCTCAGTCTGGCTGCCTAGTCCTGACTCCATCTCTTTCTTCTCACCAGCTTCTGCCAACATATGGGTGATCTGCATTTTCTGCCATATAATGCCTCATAAGGTGCCATCCTGATGGTGGCCTGATAGCTATTGTTGTAGGCAAACTCAGCTAAGCACAGAAATTTGCACCAACTACCTTTAAAGTCCAATGCACAAGCCTGAGCATGTCTTCTAAAATCTGATTTACTCTCTCTGTTTGTCCATCTGTCTGGGGATGGAAAGCTGTGCTGAACTGAAGTCTGGTGCCTAGGGCGTCCTGAACACACCTCCAAAAATGGGAGATGAACCGCCCATCTCTGTCAGAAACGATCGACTTCGGAACTCCGTGAAGCCTGATTACTTCTTTCACGTACAGCTGTGCTAACTGCTCTACCGAATGCGATAACTTGATGGCTAGGAAGTGGGCAGACTTGGTCAATCTGTCCACTATCACCCAAATTGCATCGTGTCCATGGGTGGTTCTTGGAAGACCTGTGATAAAGTCCATGGATATTTCTTCCTACTTCCACTCTGGAATGGGAAGTGGCTGTAGAACTCCTCCTGGTCTCTGGTGCTCTGCTTTGACTCTCTGGCAGGTCAAGCAGGTACTGATATATCTGGCCACGTCTCGCTTGAGTCCAGACCACCAGAACCTTTGCTTTAAATCTTGGTACATCTTGGTAGAACCAGGATGCATAGAGTACGGGGTACTGTGGGCTTCTTCTAAGATGCTCTTTTTCAGTTCCTCGTCATTGGGGATGCAAAGGCGGTCTCCAAGGTAGAGGATGCCACTATCTGATACTCGAAACTCTGAATTTTCTGCCTCTTGGATCTCCTGCTTGATCTTCTGGATTTCTGGGTCTTGACTTTGCTTTCTTTGTATATCCACAAGCAGGGTTGACTCTAGAGTCAATGCAGAAAGTTGCTCAATTATTACCTCGACTCTAAAATCCTTTATTTCTTTCTGAAGTGGTAGGGACAGTGATGATAGGGACATCAGTGCTGCGAAGGATTTCCTGCTCAGTGCATCTGCCACTTTATTAGCTTTACCTGGGTGGTAGAGGATTTCACAGTCATAATCTTTGACCAACTCTAGCCACCTGCGCTGCCTCATATTCAGATCCTTCTGAGTGAAGAAGTACTTCAAACTCTGATGGTCTGTGAAGATTCTGCACTGCACTCCATACAGGTAGTGTCTCCAGAGCTTTAGTGCAAAAACCACAGCTGCTAGCTCAAGGTCGTGAGTAGGGTAATTCTTCTCATAGTCCTTGAGCTGTCTGGAGGCATATGCTATTACCTTTCCTTCTTGCATGAGGACAGCTCCAAGGCCCATCTTGGATGCATCACTGTAGATGTCAAAGGCCTTGTCACTTTCTGGAACCGTCAGGATGGGAGCACTGGTCAGTCTCTTCTTCAGCTCTAGAAAACTGTGCTCGCATTTATCTGACCATTCAAACTTCTTGTTCTTTCTGGTCAAGGCTGTGAGTGGAGAGGCTATTCTGGAAAAGTCCTCCACAAATTTTCTGTAATATCCTGCCAGGCCTAAGAAGCTTCTGATTTCACTGGCATTCTTGGGTCTACACCAGTTGCTGACTGCTTCTATCTTGGCTGGATCAACTTGAATGCCTTCTTTGGATACAATGTGACCTAGGAAGGTCACCTGATCTAGCCAAAACTCACACTTTGAGAATTTTGCATAGAGCTTCTCCTGCTGAAGGATCTGCAGCACTATCCTCAAGTGTGTAGCATGGTCCTCTGGAGTCTGTGAGTATATGAGAATATCATCAATAAATACAATGACGAATTTATCGAGATACTCCCTGAAGATGTGGTTCATCAGCTCCATGAAGACTGCTGGAGCATTGGTTACTCCAAAAGGCATCACTACAAATTCGTAGTGGCCGTATCTTGTCCTGAAGGCCGTCCTGGGGATGTCACTTTCTTTAACCTTTAGCTGATGATACCCAGAACGCAGATCTATCTTCGAGAATACTGTAGCCCCTTTGAGTTGATCAAATAAATCATCTATTCTAGGAAGGGGGTACTTGTTCTTGATGGTTACTTTGTTCAGAGCTCTGTAGTCTATGCACAGACGCATAGACCCATCCTTCTTCTTGACGAAAAGTACAGGAGCTCCCCAGGGTGAATGACTCGGGCGGATGAAGCCCTTGTCTAGTAGCTCCCGGAGTTGCTCTTGTAATTCTTTCAACTCTGCTGGAGACATACGATATGGGGCCTTTGAGACCGGACCGGTACCTGGCACCAGCTCAATCTCAAATTCCACCTCCCTGTTGGGCGGTAGTCCAGGTAGTTCTTCTGGGAACACTTCTGGATATTCGCAGACTACCCGTACATCCTCCTGCTTGAGTTCTTTCTTTGCTTCTGAGTCCACTATGTGTGCAAGAAGACCAGCACACCCTTGCTCTAGCATCTGGTGGGCTGCCAAGGCTGAGAGGAATTTCTAAGTCTTCCTCTTTGGGGCTCCTTGAAACTCGAATGGTGGTTCTCCTTCTGGGCTGAAAACCACCTTCCTTCTACGGCAGTCCACTGAAGCGTTGTACTTACTGAAGAAATCCATCCCTAACATGACATCATAATCCTTCATCTCAAGGACTATCCAGTCACTATAGAGCTCTCGGTTGGAAATCCAGATTGGTACTGCCCTTAGCCTCTAAGTAGAGGCCATTTCTTCCCCTGACGGTAAGGTTGTTAAGAACTTCATCGTTCAACCTTTCTGGTGGCCTTTATACTGTTTAAGTAGTGCTCAGTGATCAAAGCACACGTATTAGTTCTTCGGAGGTTTGTGGCCTCTTAACACTGCTAGCCCCTTTAACGCTATCTCAGGCCTTAACATCTTGAGCATTAGCCTAACCATCTCTTTTCCTGTGCTAACTAGCTCTGGGCACAGATGAGCTAACCGCTTAAACATCTTCACTGCTTCATCCACGGATAGTTCTCCTTGTCTGAACTCCGTGAATTCATCATAATGCTTGTTGGTTACTTGCATGTGAAAGTATTCTTCGAAGAACTCAGTCTCGAAGTCGGCCCATGTCATCTGGCTGACATTTCTCTTGGCCTTGACTCTCTTCCACTATATTCTAGCATCTCCCGTAAGGCAGAAAGATGCACACTTTATCTTCTCTACCTCATGCCAGTCCAGTAGCCCTACTATTCTTTCCAACGTTTTGAACCGTGCTTAAGCATCCCATGGTTTCTTGTGCCTGGGAATTCCCTGGCTTCAGTTTCTTCTACTGAATGAGGTACGCTTCTTGCCTTACCCCCCTTGCCGGACTACAGATGTAATCGATGGGTCTTCGATCACAACTGGTGCCACTACATTCGCCACCGGCGAGTAATAATAACGACCTGCTAGTTAGCCATCCTAGTGGCAATAACTTGCTGTTGTTCTGCTAACTGTCTCTGTAACTGAGCCACCACGTCTAAGAGATTTGGTGGGGGTACTGACTCTGTTGCCTCTTGCCCTCTAGGAGCTTGCTCCTCGTTTTGGGCCTTTCTAGGACGTCCTCAAATGTATAACTTAACACTTAATGGTAATGTTCCCAAACTTGCTTTAGGATATAACAAGACCTTGGTCTTGATTCTTATCTCATTTCTTAGTCCTAGAACTCGTTCTAGGGCTTAGTAAGACCTTGGTCTTACTCAAAACTTTTATCAAGCACCTTGCGTGCCATAATCCCAAAACTTACTTTTGGGCAAATCAAGTAAGTACTTAAGCATTTCTCTAATATCCATTCTAGGGATTAAACATGATTCCGTGATACTAAGGTATTAAACATGCTTCCTTGTTCTATGCACATATGAGTAAGTACTTAAGCATTTCTCTATACTGCAATTAAGTAAAGGAGCAATAGAAAAACTGAAACTTAAAGCTTTCTTACTTGAAGACGGCAAGGTTGATGCTGATGTGTGTGTGATGCTGGAGAATGGGAACTGCTCTGATACCACCTGTAGCGACCCGACATCTCTCTGCCTTAGACGGATCGTTACTTTATCTACTTCTTGACTCTAATGCACGACTAGAAATGCGGAACTTCTTTTTTTTTCTTTTAAATCCATCTAGGGATGAGATTCTAACTCTAATAGTCATGCATGATACAATGGCACACTTCTTTTCATCTATAGGACTTTTCTGCAATGGTACCAGTCGACTGCGATCTGACCAGTCGACTGGGATCGGCCACAGAAAGTTTCTGGGCGCGGCACCAGTCGACTGGCCTCTTGGCAGTCAACTGGTGTATCGGACAGAAGCTACTGTTCGATAGGGCAGTCGACTGGTTCTGAACCAGTCGACTGGCACGCCTGAAAACTGAAAATTCAGATTCGAAACTTAGTTTCAAAAGTCCACCAAACATATAGTTTCAAGCCATACAAAGACACAACACCATTTCTATACTCTATACTAGTTTCCTAAACATTAGCCAATTAAAACAACTTCATAAACTCGAAATTAGAACTTTTGTGGAAGTAAATAAGCTATTCAAGTTTATATGAACTTTAACCTTAGAGTTTGTACCAATCTTGACTCCTATGCATTCATATCACCAAATACATGTTCTATAACCTTGCTAAAGCATTATGAAATGTGAATGCAACTTTTCTAAACATATTTAAGCAATAAAAACTTGATTCAAAGGGGAACTAGTACTATCTTGGCACATGCATCAATATCTCCAACAAAGTATCAATATTCCAAACTACTCACACTTCTACTCATCCAATGCAATCATAAGGATATGTATGCTAAATGAAATGACATGGAATCTTTACTCTAAGAAATTGAGCATGTAAAACTATCCAAAGCTTAAATGTTCGCTAAACTCCATAAAGCAATAACTTGGAATTTGAATAAACTTAAACATTGTAATTCAAATAACTAAATTGTCTCGTCTCAAGGATCTCTCCAAAATCAGCCACCACACACACGTCGCTCAGCATCGCCTTGTCGCCTTCCTTCAGAATTGCTTATCTTTACCTTTACCTACAGTAAGAGGAAATGCATCTATAAGCATAAAGCTTAGTAAGTACTATCTAGCTCACAAAATCTCGAAATGTGCTAACATGCTTTTTCAAACAATGGAAAATCACATGAGATACTTTTATGCTTAAAAGAAACACTAAACATGTAGATCTCAAGACATGCATACTCAAGCATTAAAAGTCTTAACTTACTTGTTCTTGGCTTAACTTGAAACTTTAGCAATTCTTTAACTTTAAATCTTTCCTTAACTTTTAGAAAACTTTCTTAAACTTTAGAAAACTTTGCTAAAGCATATACTTGAAAATAATAATCACTTGGATCCACTTAAGACGTAAGTACCATCTTATGCGCGTTCCCTAAAAGGTTGGGGGTAGCGAGCCACCAATCCTAATAGAGCAGACCTTGGTCTACCAGGGCCAAGACCTTGGAATTGGACACCTGGATTTCTTTAACGACGCCCTTGGACGCCGGGTACTGGCCTTAGAAAATAAAATAGCTTTTCTTTCTTTTCTTTCTTATCTTTAAATGCCTTGGCATTTTAACGAGCACCTTGTGTGCCCAAATCCCTAAGTCTTGACTTTTGGGGATTTCTTAAGGCCTTGGCCTTTTCTTTTCTTATCTTTATCTTCTCTTTTCTTTTCTCATAGCTTTTCTTAGACCCTAATTTCATGTAGGGTACTTAATCAACTTATACAAGCATAAATTTAAACTAGAAATACATGCAAGATCATAAACTAAAACAAACTTTGCATTTTCAACTTTCTAACGGAAAAAGGTTGCGGAAAACCGCCTCTTACTGTAGGTGAGCAATACTTACTTTGGTTTCCTTGAACTTACTACCGAAATTGAGGTCGAGGGCTCGGGAGAAGCTTGAAATCTCTACGAACCGTCCGCGCCTATGTGTTCTTCTCGTCGAGACGGACGAAACGTTCCGTCTCCTTGGTTCCCTCTTGGCCGGCGCCCCCTTGGAAGAGGAGAGAAAGGCTTGTCTTGGTGTTGGCGTGCGTGCGTGAGAGGGGAAGAGAGGGGGCGGCGTGCGTGAGGTTTGGGCGAGAGGGTTTTTGAGAGAAAATAAAATTCCTCTCTTAACTTATCTATTTATACTATCTTTATGGAAAAAAAAACGTAACTACTTTATAAATTTATTTCTCTCCACCTTTTGTTGTGCTTGATACCCTAGCCCAGCCGGTCGCGCGTGCGCCTGGTCTCCTGGTGGTCGCGGGTTCAAACCCCTTGCTGCCCTTAAATGTTTTTCCTTTTTTAAAAATACTAAACGGACTCGGAAAATTCCATAAAAATATTCTAAAAATTCCTAAAAATATCTAGAATATTTCTAAACCATTTTTAAATAATTCTAAGGACTTTAAGAACTAAAAATTGGAATTTTGGGGCGTTACAAGTTTGGTGAATTTCAATTTGTCTCCAGTCATGTGTCTGGAGCAACCGTTATCCAACATCCATTGGTCCAAATCTTTATGTTCCTACACATAAAAAGTTTTATTGATTTGGATCCAATTAGAGTCAGAAATAGCCTAAATTGATTTTCACAGTCTAGTATGTCTTACCCAAATCTAGGGTTATCAATCACGTTAGCCTTACATGTTTTGTGAGACAGGTTTTGCTAAAAGGAATTTTTAAGAAAAATATGATTTGTTTTAAAAATCTTAAGTTAATTTTGAAAACAATTGAATTTATTTTGAAAAGAATATCTACAACTAACTGAAGGTTTGTGTTAGATTCGAATTTGACAGCGACTAGTTTGAATTTGGATTTCAAAGATTGACTTCCAAGTCTTGGCGAGGCACTAGGCCTTCTTTGGCCGTAGCCTTATTGGATTATCAACCCTTTCCTTGACAAAGCCTTTCAGTGAAATTTCATTTTCAAAATTAATCTTTGATAAATTCTGGTCTAACTAGTTTGGGTCTTGGATCGGTAGCTTCAGCTAGTTTCACCAGTCTAAAGAGACCAAGTAGAGAATACTTGACCTTATTAGAATTGGTTTCCCTAACGTACTATCATCTCACCTCCACCCAATACTATGTTGTCAAATTTCAGTTAAGTTAGTTCAGTCCTTAAACTAATCATTCCTAAATCTAAGCATGGTAAATTGCGGGAATTAAGTAGACAATCAAACAAGCAAATTGAAAGAAACATTTTTATCTAACAATAAATATTGTTTTTAATTTGGCTCCCCCTGGACTAAAGCCACGATAATGGTTTGGCAAGATGTGAATCTTGTCCTTGGGGATCCAATATTGATTTGATCCAGTTTGTTTGTTCAGGCATAGTTTGGGTACCCATGCCTGAACTTTAGGTCTGGACTGGTTCAGTACAGCAAAGTAGGATCTTTGTCTAGATTTGGTTCTATAGCCTAGTCCGGATCGATTTAGAACCGATTTCTGTTTTCCAAGAATCATGTCAAGACCCTTGGAACCAGAAGTGAATCGTTCTAAAGCTGATCTAAGGTCCTTAACCTGAGTTTTCAGGGAGGAGTTCTCTTTCTCAAGTTTTTCAACTTGATTAGAGGTTCCTTCTTGAACCTTCTCGGTTAAGGATCTACAGTCAGCTCCCTCTTTCAGGAGTTTTACTTCCTATCGGAGGGATTCGACTCGGAGTTTAGCTTTCGCCAAATCTCGAGAAAGATAAGAAATTAACTCATTTAATTGACTTCTAGAAAAACCACTTACCTTGATTTCGCCGTCGTCTGAAAATGTTAGTTTGCCGTTGTCATGTTCCGATTCTGACTCGGTCTCGATTTCTTCTGAGGCGGTTAGTGCGAGCAGGTTCGACTGTGGGACCTCTTCTTCTTCAGAGGAGGAGGACTGATGGACCAATTTAGCTAATTAAAGTTGTCACGAATGTAGATCCATCAGAATTTAGATATTTATAAATGTGCTGGAAACCCTTTTTGCAATCAAAGAAGAAAAGCGTAGTAAAGGGGCCACAGGTCGTATTTTTCCAAGGGCTAGTTCAAGTTGTGTGATTCAAGCTTGCATCTATGTGTCGTTATTTTTTTGGGTTTCAAATAAAACTGGGGTTTGGTTTGCAATGAGGAAATGAAAACACAATGAAAAGAAAGAAAACTTAACTAGGCATGTTTAAGCTAAGAATGACAATTGATGAGCTTAACAATCGAACAACTAACTCAAACCAATGAAACTTGACTGAATTTGGAAAACAATCATGAATTCAAATTGCAAGAGTACATTACGGATTTTATTGAACTTAAGGTACTACCACTCAAAACCGAAACCTAATTTGATACAATTGAAGCTATGAAACTTGATACACAAGGGATACGAGAACTATGTGCCAAAATTTGAGATTTACTGCAAAAATTGTAGCTGATCAACTCAGCTTGGGAAGCTAGGCTATCAGGGATCTAAGTCACCGAATTTAAGGAAGAAACTTCAGAAATGAAGTGCAAAACAAGTAGAAATAGGAAAATGCAGAAAACTTACAAATTTGCAAAAAAACACTACAAATGCATAACAAACTTAACAAAGGAAGCTAGATATAAATGCATCATCCATTGTGCAGACAAGAAATAGAGGAACTAAGGTTTACTTGACTCGAAATTCAGAAGCTACAACTGAAAAGGAACAGAAATTGGCACTGAACAGTTGCAGAAAGGAAAAGAAACTGATTCACAAGGACATGAAACTGTAAATTGATAGAATTGCTAACTGGAATGTCAATCTAAGAGTAAATGTACTTGATCACTTAACTAACCATCTATCTAATTCAAATGCAGTTTTACTAACAAAGGAATGCAGAAGTTATACAAAAGCACTAAATAAACTGATCAGAATACTGAAACTATAAGTGGCACGCAGAAAACAGGTTGATACACTGATAATAGGATTGAATCGCAAACTGTAAACTAAGAATTCATTGAAATTGAATACAATGGATCACTGAACAAGTTCAGTAACTAATCTACTTGCAATATAGAACCTAATTAAAGTTGGAGAAATTCAGAAACAAAAATGAAATAGCTGATACAAAACAGAACAAGAACAACTTTGCAGAAACTGAAATTACAGCTATGAAAACAAAAGAAATGCGATTAAAACTAAGTCTCGACCATTCCTTGTATCAAGACCACCTTGTTCGTCACGCAAAGGCAAGCCAAGAACCCCTTAAACTCGCAAATCTCTGGAAATTGAACTCCAATGTTAGATCTGCTCAAAACTGAACACAGCTGGAAAATTCCAATTCAACTCTTAGATCTCGATGTGGAAAAATGCGGTGATGATTTGGAAGTCATCTGAACTCATCCTAGAACCCCTACAGATGGTTCAGATGGAAAGAAATGGACGAGGTTGAGATCCAAGAGCTCAAATCGCAGCTCTGCCGAAACCCTCGCACAGCTCTGCATCCGACACAATTCCGAGCTAAATCGCCACTGAAACACTCTTCCAAAGATCCAAGTCTTGCTCCAAGGTGCTTATCGAGTTGGTCACGCCTCTGATGAAGAAAATTTGAAGGAAAAAGATGAACAAACGAGAAAACGAGAAGGAGATTGCTGAAGCTCGGCGAGAATGCGACAGAGCAAAAATGAGATCTGATTTCGGTTAAGTAGTTAAACAGTGGACGACTGAGATTGATTCCGCTTCATCCAACGGTGGATCCTTGTCCGATTTGATTCAAAATTTCCAGATCTCGATCAGAGGTCAAGATCATCCTCGTGGTAGCTCGGATCTGCCAGATCTCCAACGGATGGTTCAGATCACCCTGATATTTGAATGGATGGTCTAGATCACTCTGATCATGATCCAACGGCTAGATGATCTCCGATTGAGCTGAAACCTTCAGATCTTGATCTGATCGCTTGATTAACCTTAACCCCAGCTCGGATTGATCAAAAGTTCTCAGATGGTCTAGATCTAACCGTTCTTGCATCAGACGGTCCAAATGAGTCGACGCTTGATTACTTGATCTAGTCCATTTTTGACTCAACATTTGACCCAACCTGACCTAGGTCCATGATCCCTTCAATCCTACAAGAGTAGATCAAAAATTTAGTGGCAAAACAACTCGAAAATATCAAAATTTGTAATTAAGTCCAAAAAGAGTATAAATCCTAGAACCTAGAGTAAATCCACAATTATACAAGTAAAATATGGGTCAAATACGGATTTAAGCATATAAAATGATCAACAAAATGACACTTATCAAGGACTCATCCCACATTGCCTGAAGTGCCTTTTTCCTTCTATTCTTCTTGGTCTCCTTTAGGTTCAGACACTCCGTCTTGTAGTGACCCTTCTTCTTGCACTCGTAGCAGGTCACGTTGGGCTTGTTCTTTTCATTTGCGGGTTCAGCTGGTTCATCCTTTCTTCGGCTGACTTTCCGTCTGTTGGTTTGGTTTTTTAATTCCTTGTAGTAGTTTCAGGCCAGTCGGACCAGCTTTGGTCGATCTCCTTCGTCTTTTGAGTCTGAGTCTGAATCAGACTCGGGTGCAGGTTGAGGTTTCTTCTTGGATACTTTTCCAGCTTTACCTGCAATAAAGGCAATACCTTTCTCGGCCAGATTGCAGTTAGTATGTTCATGTAATTCTAATTCAGAGAACAATTCATCTAATTTAATTTTTGAAAGGTCCCTTGAAACCTTGTATGCATCTACCATAGATGCCCACAAGGTATTTCTCGGGAAAGCATTTAAAGCGTACCTTATTAGGTCACGGTTGTCTACCTTGTGACCGATGGTGTGTAGTCCGTTCATTAATTCCTGAATTCGGGCGTGGAGTTGAGTTGCTGTTTCGTTGTCGTTCATCTTGATCGTGTACAACTTGTTCAGGAGGAGATCTCTCTTGCTGATCTGAGTATCTGAAGTTCCTTCGTGCAGCTCGATCAGTTTCCCCCACAGCTCCTTGGCACTGTTGAATGGACCCACCCAGTTCAGCTCCTCTTTTGTTAAGCCGCATTGGAGGGTCTGGGTCGCCTTTGCATCAGCTTCAATCTTCCGTTTCAGAGTGGTGTCCCACTCTGTGTAGGTTTGAGGTACTCCTTCAGCATTCTTTGGAATCTCCAGTCCGGACTGGATGATTATCCACATGTCCACCTGAGTTTTCAGGTGGACCTCCATTCTGCTCTTCCAGTAGGAGAAGTCCTCCCCACTGAAGAGAGGTGGTCTTGCGGTGCTGAAGCCTTCTTGCATGGCCATTTTATCTGAAAATTAAACTAAAAGGAAAGAAATGTCCCAAGACTTGGTCTTGGATTAGTAGTGCGGGATAAAGAGAAAAATATTTGTCAAGGGGTGTTGCACCAACCTTGATTAACGAGAAGAATTTCGAACGAAAAATTATTAAAAAAAATTTTGTAAAAATCTGAAAAATTCTCAAACTGGTGGTTCCACCAAATTTGAGCTTCCCCGCTCTGATACCACTTGTTGGATCGAGAGAAACGATAGGGGGGGGGTGAATATCGTTAATCGTTTTCGGATTAAAAATAAGAGCATACGCAGCGGAAAATTAAATCACAACACAAAGACGCAAGCAGTTTTACTTGGTTCGGAGTCGTGGTCGGCTCCGACTCCAAGGCCCACGGTCGTTGACCATTTACTGCGGGCAATTCTATATGTGCACAAAACCAGTTTACAAAATGTATTACAGGAAATGGTACAGTAAACTTAAAAGTGGCTCTTCGTTACCGATGTCCAGTGTAGATTGTATTTTTTGAGCAGAGGGACGTCGTCGACGCTTGTATCTCGAGTCGGGAGGTTTCCGGGGCAGAGAGCGGGAGTAGAAGAGCGTGAATGCGTTGGAAGAATTGATTCTACAAAGCCTTCGGGTCGAGGGCCCATTTATAGCCCCTGGGGGCGCCCGGAACGTCGGGGGCGCCCCCACATGTCAGCTGATCCGAGTTCCTCTCGTTCAGCTCTGATCCCTTCAAACACGGGATCAGGCTTTGACGGGGGCGCCCGGGACACTAGGGGCGCCCGGGTTGACCGGGTCAACTCTTATCCATTGGCTTCACTGGCTTCCGCTTCGTTAGCTTGATCTGGGGGCGCCCAGACCATCCGGGGCGCCCGGACCATCCGGGGCGCTCGGGAGCACGGGGGTGCCCCGCCCATGAGCTATCGAAGCATTCACTTGCTCTACTTCTTTTGTATTGACCTTGGGGGCGCCCGGGAGCACGGGGGCGCCCCGCCCATGAGCTGTCGAAGCATTCACTTGCTCTACTTCTTTTGTATTGACCTTGGGGGCGCCC
>JAGFNQ010006939.1:22987-45685 GCA_024364735.1 Boesenbergia rotunda
TTTTGGGGCGTTACAGAGACAAAGACCACTTCCTTGTGTCTTTGGCCTATATCCTAATCCGACCTTGTTATAAACGGCTCTTTGACTATTAATTATCATATCTAAGTTGCTAGTGCCCTTGAAATTTCCTAAGTGCCTTTGTGAGGTCCTCTACCTTTCCTTAGTTCCCTATTTTCAATTTCAAAATGAGTCATGTGATGTAATAGAACAAGCATGTAAGTCTTCCTTAAGCTTTGTAGACTCTACTTTAAGCATGACAATTTCATCTTTTAAGTCCTTAATCTTACTTCTAGCTTTAGCTAAATCCATGTTGGTGCTAGAAATAATTTTAACTAAAGTGGAGGAGGGTAAGTTGTATACCTCACTTACCGAAGCTTCTGACTCGGATGATGATGATGAAACACTTTCATCTTCACTGCTCGAGCTTCTTTCATCATCTGATACTTTGAGTGGTCCACTGTCATGAGAGCAAAGTGAGACACTTGCTCCTCTTCTCCCTCCGAGGATGATGGATCATCCCAGGTCGCCTTGAGGTTGGTGGCACCCTTCCTCCTTTCCCTTCGACCTCTTCTTGTCACCCTTTCTTCTTCTCCTCCTTCTTTTCATCTCTTCTCTTTAGTTGAGGGCACTCATTCTTCATGTGTCCCTCTTGGTGGCAGTTGTAGCAGATGATGTCCTTTGCTTTACCCTTGCCTTTGGACCCTTTCCTAGCATAAGACTGGTTAGAAAAACTTTTGAAAGCCCAACGCATTTTTCTTACCATGAAAGCCTCTTGGTCGCTATCCATAAAATCATTGGACTCCTCTGAGACGGATGAGGAGGAGGAGACCACCTTCTTCTTCTCCTTCCTCTTCTTCTTCTCCTTTTCTGCAATAAAAGCTATACCTTTCTTTTTGGCCGAAACATTAGCTTGTTCGTGCAGTTCAAATTCACAAAATAAATCATCTAATTTAACTACAGACAAATCCCTTGATACTTTGTAGGTATCAACCATTGACGCCCACACAGTTGTTCTTGGGAAAGACTGTAGGACGTACCTGACGAGATCCCGGTTTTCAATCTTTTCTCCAATCACATGGAGTTCGTTGATGATCTCCTTCACCCTTCCATGCTGCTGACTGACAGTTTCGTTGCTCTTCATGGACAGGGATTGAAGTTGGGCAACAAGCAAGTCCTTCTTTGCCCTTCTGGACTCATTGGACCCTTCGTTCAGTTCAACCAGTTTGTCCCACAACTCTTTGGCGCTCTTGAATGGCCCCACCTTATTGAGTTGCTCCTTTGAGAGCCCGCACTGAAGTGTGGTGGTGGCCTTGGCATTTGACTACGCTCTCTTCATGACATCCTTCGACCACGATCTTATTGGTGTCGACTCTCCTCTTTCATCAACGAGTGCATCGAATCCATCTACAATACTAATCCAGTTTTCAATGTCATTCATAAGATAATATTGCATTCTACCTTTCCAGTATACGAAGTTGTTCCCATCGAAGAAAGGTGGCCGTGCAGTGCTGTATCTCTCTTGAAACGCTATTTACTTTGCTCCAGTCGACGGTGAGTTCTTCTGAAATGAATTGGCTCTGATACCAATTGATAGATCAAAGACGTTGCTAGGGGGTGAATAGCACTTTTTCATTGAATTCTCTTCATAGAAGTTAGTGCAATACAAATAATAATATGCAAAGAACGAGAGAGAGCAATGCTAACACCAGAATTTACTTGGTATCCGCCCAAATGGGTGACTAATCCAAGGATCTACGCGCGTACTCCACCTCCACTATGAAAAGTCTCCTTTAGGTAGAGAAACCTTTACAAAGGTGTTGTCTTCCTCTTTATAGAATGCAATGATTAAAGAGAGAGGAAGATCTGAAGACTCTATGCACGAACAACACTTCATTATAGTACGAAACCATACAGTTCACGTGTGGAAAAGTCCTCTTTTTGTAAGAGAACAGGTCAGCCTCGCAGGCTGTCCAGCCCCGCACCAGTCGACTACCCCTGGGGCAGTCGACTGGCCTAACATTAATTGCTAGCCAACGGCTAGTTTTGGGGGGGGGGTCACTAGTCGACTGCCTCTGTGCCAGCCGACTGTTAGAAGGCTGAAAACCTTCTGTAAGTTTTGGCAGTCGACTGCCCTTTGGCCAGTCAACTTCCCACTCACTTACAACCACTTTTAACACTCTCCTTCACGTGTGCCTTCAGGTTCACTCCCTTGGCTCGCCCCTTGAAGTCATCTTCCTCTGGCTCTCATTCCTCGGATGCGCACACAAGCCTTCCCTTGGCTTGCCTCCATGCCACCCTTCATGTGTGCCCTTGAAGTCCACTTCCCGGCTTGCCCTTGGAGTCCTCCTCCCTCGGCTCTCGTCCCTCGGATGTGTTCTCCATGTGTGATTCTCCAAGTCCTGCAAACTCAATCACACATATATCAAATACAACATAACACCCTAACCTTAAACTTATTGGCACACACATCAAAACCATGATCTTCCCGATCATTCTTGGGTCGATTGCCTCAACAATCTACACTCCACCCCCTACGACCATGAAGATTTCGGATATTGGAAGACAAGGATAGAAGCATGGTTCGGAATGGAGTGGGACCTTAGGATTACTCTTGAAGAACCATTTGAAATTCCTAGAGATAAGCATGGGAAGAAGTTTAGACCAAGATATTGGAATCAAGAGCAACAACATCAATCAAAGGCAAATAAAAAGGTAATTACAATTTTACTTAATATTTTGCCTAACAATGTAATTAGTGGTGTAGGAAAATATCAAAATGCACATGAGCTATGGAAAAAGATAGGAGAATTCCATGAAAACCCTACACGAGTTCAATTAGTGGAAGAGCCCGAGGAAGTGAGCTCGATAGCCCAAGAGGAGGAAAAAGAGAGTGAGAGATTATCAACATCATCAAGTGAAGTGGAAGAATTATGTGAAAAATCATCAACTTCCTCAAGAGAAGAAGAGGAAGTATCAATCTCAAGAATTGAGGGGGAGGAGAGACCCTCATCCATGCAAGAGCAAGAAGAAGCTCCAACCTCTACCAAAGCAAAGACTAATGATCATATTATATGCTTTGGATGCAATGAAAAGGGACATTACAAGGACAAGTGTCCAAATGGTAAGAAAAAGGAGGTAAAACCTATACTCATTTCAATTTCGTTTAAATCTAACATGAGTTATAGGAATGGAGAAGCCCAAGAGAAGAAAAAGAAAATTAGATGCTTCACATGTCGAGAACTAGGGCATTATCACACTAAATGTCCTAGAAAAGGAGAGCTAAAGAAAACGGAGCAATTGAGAAGATGAGAGAAGGAGGAAAGAAAGAAAAAAAGCTCACATCAAGGAGGAACTATAAGGGTAAGGGAGGTAATCCCTAACCTTAAGTTAAAATGTAATTCAAATTCAAGTTCCTCCATGCATGTTAAAAATAGTGCCAATTATTCATCCATGAATGCTAGAAATGATGAAAAGTACTTGCTTGTGCATAATCATGTATTTAGATATAATGATAGGAATAGAATTAACAAGGTAGATCAAAACCCTAGGAAGGTCATGCATCATGATAAACCCAAGACCTTTGTACCTAAGGATCAAGACATTAATCCCAAGAAAGGGAGACATATGCCTAGGCAGATGGGTAGGTCTAGGAATGTCCAAGGTGGATATATGACTTCTAGGGTTAGAAGCCTAGAAAAAGAAAATCAAGTTTTAAGGGAAAAACTTGATAGGTTAGAGAAAACCCTAGATAGATTCACGGTTGGATCTAAGGGTTTGGATTTGGTGTTGTGTAGTCTAAAACCCAACTATGATAGATCGAGGTTGGGATACCGGTCTAAAGTCTCCAATGCCAATGGAAAGAAGTATGCTAGGGAAGCATATAATTATGTCAAGAAGGACAAGTCCAAAAATGGCAAGGGGGTGCCATTCAAAGGGAAAGAAAATGACTTAACCAAAGACAAGGTGCCTAAGGTTAAGAGAGTTCATTTTGTAGGTCAAGAATCACCGAGGGCTCACTGGTGTGGTCTAGTATGGATTGAGTCACCTAGGGAGGTGGCTAGGGCTAAGAGCTCAAGGGGGAGCTCTAGGAGCCTTTGGGATCCATGGTAAGTGGATCTCAAGAGATGGTTTTTCTAGGAAGTCTAGGTGGACTAGGAAATGTGCTAAAAGGATTGGAAGACTAGGGTAAGTCTTAATCCTAGGGAGTTGGCACATTAAAAAGAGTTTCATGGAGAAAAGAATAAAAATGGGATTATATTTGATAAAATTAGGGTTTAATGGGTAAATACCATATAATTCAGTGCTAAAAATGTATCATGGTCAGAAATTAGAAGATATATCAAGGAAAGGCCTAAATTAGGACTTTTGGAGAAGATTAAATGATACAATTTAGGAAGGGTTGAATTTCATGCCAATCTTGGAATCCGGAGTACATTTGTTTGGAAACATATTTTTCCCAAGTAGACATAGGTTCCACAAATCTCCCCACGAAATTTTAGATTTTTTAGAGATTTGTGAAATTAGTTAGGCATTTCTGAATTTAGACTAAAAATCTGAAATTCAGGTATCAGTCGACTGGTAAATAACTAGTCGACTGATCTAGGTGAATTCAGCACTGAGACCTTTCTGTTTGTTATAGCAGTCGACTGATCTGGGGGCAGTCGACTGATCCATAAGGTTAAGTAGAAAAGGCAGATTGGCTAATAAGAAATTGCAAAATTAGAGGCATAGGAAAGTGTCATGTTATCTTGTGAAATTTTTATTATGTTATATGGTTTAAAGGTCATAAATTGATATTAAATGATAAGCTCTTGATGAATATGGAAGTTTCCCATATGTATCTAGGATTAAGAGATTAAAAAAAAGGAAAAGTTGAGGACAATTCCATGTGTCAAATTATAATGGTAAGTCTTAGCAAACACATGGAATTATAGATAGATTTAAAAGTTGATACGAAATGATCATTTTTGAGAAAATTAGAGGATGCACCTAAAGTCAAGCACATTTGATATTTTTTATGGAACCATATTTTTCTAGGATAGGGTATATCCTAGCAAATGTGCTTGCAAATTTTTAGATTTTTTCATGTTTTCTAGGATTTTCTAGAGGGTTATAGGGTAGAAAACTTGGGCTGTTAAGTTAGGTTTAACTTAACAAAAGGAAATGTATGATGTTAAGTTGGGTAGAACTTAACATGGTATTATGGTGTTAAGTTGGGTAGAACTCAACCTTGGTAAATTGAAAATTGGGAGAAGGCATAGGTTAAGGGGGAGGTTGCCTCTTGTTTGCCTTAACTTTCACAGGAAGGTTTGGGTTTTGTGTCAAACTTAGGAATGGTGATAGATACATTGTTGAATATATTTTTTTTTCCATGTAGGTATGGGTACCACAAAGTTCTCCAAAAAATTTGAGAATTTTTGGAGATTTGTGGAATTGGTTATGCATTTCTGAATTTGGAGTCAGAAATACTGAAAAATTGATTTTCAGAGTATCAGTCGACTGCCTTCGGGGCAGTCGACTGGTAAGGGCTGGATTGGGTATCCAGTAGCTGATTTGTGTCCAAATAATGTAAAACAAGTGTATGGGGGGCTAGTATACTGTGTTTAGGATCATTAGGGATTAAAAGATCCAATAATTGGGATATTGTTGGGGTCTTTTTGATGTTAGGCAAAGGGGGAGAAGTGTTGGGTTTAATTTGGGAAACCAAACATACCTTTGTAAGAAACCCTAGGTTTAGGGGGAGCCTAGGTGGAGGGGGAGCATTGTTGCTCCATTCTTGGCGTAAGGGGAACCTTGGAGAGGTTCTTAAAAAGCCTTTGTAAGTCCAATGTAAAGGGAGCCTTGGGATAGGTTTTAAAAAAAAGCCTGTTTTGGAAAATTCCTAACTTGGAGGGTTAGGTGTGAGATGCCTTGGGATAGGATCCATACATGTTTGCATTTGCATATGCATTGGCGGTATATGTCCAAGATGGAGTCTTGGCAACGTAAGTCCAGTTGTTTGTTTAGCATTGTTATTGCTATTTACTACTATTTGTTTTCCCTAACTTAAACGTATTGCCAAACATCAAAAAGGGGGAGATTGTTGAGGCAATCTATGGTCCGGAGTGACCATGAGTTTTGATGTTTGGGCAAAGGGTTTAAGTTAGGTTTTCCCTTGTGATCTAATATGTGTATTTGAGTGTGCAGGATGTGCAGGTTACACATATTGACTTGGCTGGACGACTTCGGTATGGTGAAGGTGGCATGAAGACAAGCTGGAGGCTTGTGTGCACCCGAGGGACTTTGGTATAGCAGGGATGATGAGACGAGGGGCGCTGACTGTTGGATTGAGAGAAACGATAGAGGGGGGGGGGTGAATATCGTTAAACGTTCCGATTGAAAAGAGAATGCGTAGCGGAAGATTAAAAACAAAAACACGCAAACACCAAGTTTTTTACTTGGTTCGGAGCCTAGGTCGACTCCTACTCCAAGGCCCACGGTCGCTGACCGTTTACTGCGGGCAATACTATAATCGTGCAAAATCAATTACAGAAATAGAATTACAGTTAAAGTGCAGTACTAAAATTAAACTCTTCTTTTTACCGACGTCCGGTGTAGATTACTTTTTCCGGAGCAGTAGGACGTCGTCGGCGCTTGTATCTCGAGTCGGGAGGTTGCCGGAGCAGAGCGCGGAAGCAGAAGAGCGTGAATGCGTTCAAGAACTTTGATCTCCGAAATCTTTGGCATTGGGTGCTATTTATAGCACCTCAGGGCGCCCTGGACGTCGGGGGCGCCCCCCCACGTGTCACGTGATCCGAGCTTCACTCGGTCAACCTCTATCCCACTCGAATAGGGGTGAGGTTTGACACTGGGGGCGCCCGGGACGTTGGGGGCGCCCTGTTTGACTCCTTCAGCGTGAGCTTCTCGGCTGGATAAGGGTAATCAGCTTCGCTGGCTTAGGCGCGGGGCGCCCTGGGCATTGGGGGCGCCCTGGGCCTCTGGGGCGCCCTGGGCCTCTGGGGCGCCCTAGGCGCTGGGGGCGCCCTGGGAACTGAGGGCGCCTCGGCCAGTAAGCAGCCGAAGCACTTGTTGCTTCGTTTGTTTTGTGTTGGCCTTGGGGGCGCCCGGAACACTGAGGGCGCCCTGCTCAGCTACTTGCCTCTCTCCTTTGGGCATTCTGAGCTGCAGACACACATTCCTTCGGTCCTGCATCCAGGGTTAGTGCAAAACAATATGAAGCAATAGAGTATTATATTTATACAGCCTTAGCTGTCTTGGTTCTAACTTTGGGTCTCCAAAATGGAACCCTAGGTCGAACCGACGCCTACTGTTCCCTCTCGACGGGGAACGCGTCCTCACCTACTCCTCTCGGGAGAATGTACCTGATGCCAACCGGCTCCTCCGGTTGGACTTTTGCCTAGCGGTCCTTTGCCAGGTCTTGGATACCAAGCTGTCCTTCGCCCGGTGCCTAGCATTCCTTTGCTAGGGCTTTGTACCCTGGCATTCCTTCGCCAGTGTCTAGCTGTCCTTCGCTAGGACTTTGTACCCTGGCATTCCTTCGCCAGGTACCTAGCAGTCCTTCACTAGGACTTTTCCTGCACACTTGAGTAACATGTTAGATAACATTTATACCTTAACTTTTGAGCCCTATTGCCATTATCAAAACTCAGGTTCGACTTGGGTGCTTTCTGCACCAACAATCTCCCCCTTTTTGATTTATGGCAACCCTGGTTCAAAAAGTTAAGTTAATCAAAGCATATAAAAATTACCTTTTGTTCCCTCCCCCTGGAAGGAATCTCCCCCTAGATTTTTCAAAAATTCGTGGGGTTTTTGAAAATAGATTCTAAGTCTGAAGATGGTTTTTAACTTAGAAAATTTTAAGCTTTGAAGCTATATTTTCCAAAATGATTTTCGTAGTGTATTTTGGAAAACAGATTTAACCACTTTAACAAATTTTGAAAACTTTAAGAAGGATTTTGAAAACTTATGTTTTGAGTACTGAAGAAAAAATTTTGATGCCTTAAGTTTAAAGTACTCAAAAGTTTTGAAAACTTTAAGTTTTAGCGTACTTAGAAAAGTTTTTAAAAGCCTTAAGAAAAGTTTTGAAAAACTTAAGTGTTTTTACAAAAGTTAAGTGCTTAGAAAAATTTTGAAAAACTTTAGAAAATTTTGAAACACTTAAGTACTTAGAAAATTTTGAAAAACTTAAGTACTTAGAAAATTTTTGAAAAACTTAAGTACTTAGAAAATTTTGAAAAACTTAAGTACTTTTTGAATAAAGGATAGAGTTTGAAATTTTGAGAAAAAAAATTTTAAACTCTTTCCTTTCCTATCTCTCCCCCTTTGCCATATATCAAAAACAAATAGCAGAAATAAGATAATTAAATTGCATAAAGGATAATAGTAGCTGCAAAATTTGCTGTACTGAGCCAATTCATGATAAGAGTTAAATCAAATCAGTTTCAATTTTTTCTTTTAGGGACCTGTCTAACCCAATTAGCTACTTACTAACTGTTATAAACAGTAGTTTTCACTAGGGTTAGTCAAGTTAAGTGTTCTGTTCGAGTTAGATTTTCTAAACTTGACACTTAACTTGATTACTGTGTAAGTTGTATTTAGTGCCCCAATTACTGCAGATGCACTGATCTACATCTTGAATTAAGGCAAATACCTAAGCATCTCAACCCTTTCTAGGTTATCAATCAAAAGTACCCTAAGGTGCTTGTGAGATGTTGGCTTCTAAGTCTATAGGTGCATACAGTTCTTGTTAGTATTGTGAGAGAAGTGTCCTAAGGCAATCGCCTTATGATTGTAATCATTTATTTTAATAAATGAATATTCACTATTTGAGTATATATGTTTGTGTATTTGATTGAGATCTTAAACTCATTTACTGAATGTTCGCAATACAATTCACAGCATGAGTGAATTTGTGATAAATTCACAACTAGTGATTATCTCTACATGTGCAATTGTGAAGTATTGAAATTGTCCCTAGTCGATGAATTGATAAATACGGACACTATCAATTCAATTGAGACTAACATGAGTTATTCTCTAATCAGCTGATTCTCACTGGCTGGAGATATTGGGATGTCCGGAGATAAACATGAATGCTAGTTAAGGGAACTAGTTCATTGGAGTGACTGGCTGTAAAACTTCATATGGTAATCTATATATAGATATGTCAATGAAGTTCTTACCGCAGCTTAAGTGCGATGTTCCTTTGACTTGCGGTGTTCAAGTCATCTTGGTCATGAAGACTTACACTTTGACATCTTAAGCAAGCATCTCCATGGAGGTGTGGACCCAGGATGATTGGGTATAAGCCGAAGTGTCCGAAGATGTTTGAACAGCCTACAAAGGATTCACCACTCCTTGCGAGGAGATGTATACCCAAGGCCTATCGTCGGATTGTAACTCGAAGCCTCTGGCCAGAGCATCACATGTTCAGAGTATGAATCTCTCAGAAACATGAGAGTAATTAGAATCCGTTGGACGAGAAAGACACTACTTGGGCTAGGTGTGACGTAGTTAGCCTAGTGGGGACTGACACACATAGACCGTGTCTTGAACCAAGTGGGTATAAGATGGTGAAGGGAATGGGGCACGACTCATTATAGCTGCTGAAGGGTTTCAGAATTATTTCTGAGGTCAACCGTTGATCGTTCGATTAATTGGGGGTCATGATGTACTACTAGGTGCCACTCATGATCGTTCTATAATTGGTTGATTATAGACGGCAAACATAAATCGAAAGCCTATTTAGTCACACACACTACGAGTAATCCGAGGGATTTAAAACGAGTTGAAAATTAGATTTTTCGATCAAGAGAGATAAGTCGAATCTGAATTTTTCAGAGACGCATCGGAAGCATAAAATGGTTTAGTCTTTTGAAGACTTATTGGACGAATTAAATGAGTTTAATTCATATGGTCTTGGCTTGGGTTTGGCTGGCCAAAGAGGGTCCCCACCCTCTTTGTTTGGCCGACCACATCAAAAGGGGAGAACCAAATTGTTTGGTTCAATTTATAAAATAAACCAAGTGTGGTTTGTTTTATAAAATTATGGATGATATAAATTTTATAATAAACCAAGGTTTGGTTTATTTTTTATGGAAATTAAAATGAACCATGGATTGGTTTATTTTATTTTATAAAATCAATAATGGATTGATTTACCATGATAAAGAAATTTATATAAAGAAATTTATTTTGGAAATTAAAATGAACCATGGATTGGTTTATTTTATTTTATAAAATCAATAATGGATTGATTTACCATGATAAAGAAATTTATATAAAGAAATTTATATAAAGAAATTTCTTTCCATAAGAAAAAAGGGAGACATGATTGCTTTTATCATAAATTAAATTATGATAAAAACTTGGCATGATGGAATAAATCATAAAAAAATTTATATGATAAATTTCTTATAAAAATTTATTCCATAAAAAGGAGACTTGGCGATTGAGAGACTACTATATAAAGGAACCAAGGCAAGATTTGGAAATCAATCTAAGAGATCTAGGAATAAGCCCTCTCTCTCTCTCCTTCTCTCCCTCTCCCTCCTCTAGTGCCGCCGGCCCTAGAGGACGCCTTTATTGCCGTGAGCTTCATCCACCAAGCAGCTGCCGTGAGAAGAAGAAGAAGCAGGCGCAACTCCTTCCTCTCCGGAATCTTGATTCCATTCTTCGTTTGGTGGTTAGTCTTCCCATCTCTCTCTTGGTATTCTTGTCGTGCCTTTGGAGAATCTAGTAGTTCTTGTCGGCACGAAACTCGTGGCTTTCCGAAGTCATCCCGAAGAAAACTCGGCGTGGACGCGAATAGAGGCGGAGCTTCCAAGGGACGCTTACGGTTGGATCTCGTCCCTTCCTTCGAGTTACGCGAGGTAACAAGTAAATTAGTTTACTTTCTGCAAAATTTTAAATGTATGATCATGTCTACACAATATAAGGTTGCATGGTTAGATGTGTGGTTAAATAATTTGGGAAATTATTTATGCTAAACCTTCCGCTGCACATAATTAATTTTAAAATTACGAACCCGCATCCATGTCAACATGCACCCGGTCCCAACAGTAGTATCAGAGCCGGTTAGTGTTCGACATAATCATATAATTGTTTTGCGAAAAACTTTGTCATGATCTCAATTTTGGAAAATTTTCCAATTATGGAAACCTTCCAATTATGATAAATTTTAGATTTAGGAATTTCAAAGTTTGGAAATCTTCATGAAATTTCGCAAACTTTTGAAATATCCTAGTTTCTGAAATTTTATGATAATTGTGAAAACTTCCCATTTTCGAAACTTTCTAATTTTGGAAATTTCCTATTTTGGAAAATTTTCAATTTTGGAAATATGTAAGTTTTCTTTGTACTAGAAACTTACAAATATTCTGAAAGCCTTTTATTTTTTGAAACTTTCCATTTATGGAAAGCTCGCAATTTTGGGCACTTTCTTTCAAGAAAGTCTACACAAATTTATGGAACATTAATTGACAATTAAATTCGAATTGGGTTTTAAATTATTAACAAAATTCTTTACTTTGGGGAGTGCCTCGGGGAGCCACCCAAATTAAAGTTAGTTGTTGTAATTTAATTTCCTATTTTGAATAAGAATTGTCAAGTTTAATTTGGTTACGCCTCGGGGAGCGGGCCAAATTAGATTTACGACAAATTTCTTTTCCTTGGGTATCTGAGCCTCGGGGAGCCACCAAAAGAAAATAATTTGTCGTAATTAATTAGTCCATAAATAAAATATGTGATCAAATCTTGGAAAATTTTGAGGTGATTCTCAAATGATAATTTCCTTATTTGATTTCTTACATATTGTTGTCTCCAAAATTAATTAGGAAAATTATTTCCTATAGAGTTTATTTCCTTAAATAAGATTTTCATGAAAATAATATGTGGTTGAATTAAGAGAATCTGTCTCTTAATTTAATAAGATTTGATTTAGAGAAATCAAAGTCTTAAACATATTATTTCCGAAATTGATTATGACAATTTAGGAAATTGTTTCCCAAAACAATTCCTTAAATAAAGTATGAAATTAGAATTAGGAAATCTGGTTCCTAATTCAATTAATGAGACTTGATAAATTAAGTCACATACATACTTTATTAAGGAAATCGTTAGTACATGACATAATTATATGTCATGAATGTGCTTAGAAAGAAAAGGATGAGACTCAAAACCCCTTACAAAATATTAAGGCCAACACCTTCCATTAATATGGTCAGAACCGGAGTTTTGTTTCTCGTTTGGGTTGATGGACACATCCATGCCCGGCTTGAACCTCAACATGTTCAAACCATGGAATTAGTTTATGATTAATATAGTTGGAGTCAGAGGTCAATCCTTAGTTTTGGTTGTTGGACACATCCAAGACTGACTAAACGGTTGAATGAGCTCCAACCATATTAAAACTATTTCTTGATTAATGGGTCAGCCTTAAGCTTGGAGCATCGATTTGTTGTGCCACAGCCAAGGTCGATGTAAAGAGAGGTGCAGTTGGGTGCTATGTATATTGTTGCATACTTGTTAATGAGTTAACAACCCAATGATTTATGTAAACATTCAATTAGTTGATAGCATAAAGTGATAGTTACATATATGTAATATGTAATCGGTATAATTACCTACCTTCATAGCTAAGAATAACCTAAAGGAGACGAAGAAGCCGAGAAGAAAGAAGGCGCTACAAGCAACCTGGGACGAGTCCTCCTCAGAAGAAGAAGAAGAGGCACCCCAGTCCAACCTCCTAGCTCTGACCGCCTCAGATAAAGTCGAGACAGAGTCAGAATCAGAACAAGAGGACGGTGAGCTGACCTTCACAGAGGACGGAGAAATTAAGGTAACTGGTTTTAATAGATTACAGTTAACTGAATTGATTTCCTTTCTTTCTCGTGATTTGGCAAAAGCCAAACTCCGGGTCGAATCCCTCCGACAGGAAGTAAAACTCCTGAAGGAGGGAGCTGACTCTAAACCCTTAACCGAGAAGGTTCAGGAAGGAACTTCTATTCAAGTTGAAAAACTTGAAAAGGAGAACTCCTCCCTGAAAACTCAGGTTAAGGAATTTAGAACAGCTTTAGAACGATTTACATCTGGTTCCACGGGTCTTGACATGATCCTTGGAAAACAGAAATCAGTTCTAAATCGATCTGGACTTGGCTACCGAACCAAATCCCGACAAAGATCATATTTAGCTGTACTGAATCAGTCCAGAGGCAAAATTCAGGCATGGGTACCTAAACTATGCCTGAACCAACCTACTGGATCAAATCAGTATTGGATCCCCAAGGACAAGATTCACATCTTGCCTAACCATTACCGTGGCTTTAGTCCAGGGGGAGCCAAACTGAAAACTATTTTCATTATTAGGTAAATTTGTAGTTCTTGATTGAAATTGCTTGTTTGATTGTCTATTTAATTTCTGCAATTTACCATGCTTAGACTTAGGCTAGCTTAAGGACTAAACAAACTTAGCTGAAATTTGACAACATAGTATTGGGTGGAGGTGAGATGATAGTATGTTGGGGAAACTAATTCTAATAAGATCAAGTTTACTTGGTCTCTTTAGACTGGTGAAACCAGCCGAAGCTACCGATCCAAAACCCAAACTAGTTAGACCAGAAATTTTTCAGAAATTGATTTTGAAAATGAAATTTCATTAAAAGGCTTTGTCAAGGAAAGGGTGGATGATCCCATAAGGCTTCGGCCAAAGAAGGCCTAGTGCCTCGCCAAGATCTGGAAGCCAATTTTTGAATTTCAAATTCAAATTAATTTTTGTCAAATTCGAATCTAACACAAAATTTCAGTTATTTATAGATTTAAACAAATTTAATTATTTTCAAAATTAATCAAAATTTTCAAAATTTTCAAAAACTATCAAAACCTGTCTCACAAAACCTATAAGGCTAACGTGATTGAAAACCCTAGATTTGGGTGAGACAGACTAGGCAGTGAAACTCAATTTAAGCTATTCCTGATTCTAATTGGATCCAAATCAAGAAAATTCTTTATGTGTAGGAACATAAAGATTTGGACCAATGGATGTTGGATAGCGGTTGCTCCAGACACATGACTGGAGACAAATTGAAATTCACCAAGCTCAAACTCAAAAACCTAGGCTCAGTGGCGTTTGGCAATAATGCCACACTCAAGGTAATTGGGTCAGGTAACATTGAGCTTAAATCTGATTTTATTATTAAGAAAGTTCTATTGGTTGAAAACTTTAATTTTAACTTGCTTAGCATAAGTCAGTTATGTGATACTGGTTATAGAGTTACTTTCAACAGTTCCAACTGCCTAATTAAAAATGAACAAGACTTAGAAATCATACTTAAGGACACTAGGAAAAACAATGTATACACTATAAATCTTCCTATTATACCCAAATGTATGTTAACACAATTAGAACAATCAAACCTCTGGCATAGGAGATTAGGACATACCAATTTGAGAACTATCTCAAAAATTACCCAACTTGGCTTAATCAAAGGTATCCCCAACATCAAAAATAATAAAAACCTAATATGTGAATCATGCAATCAAGGTAAGCAAACCAAATCCAATCACAAACTAATTCAGTTTGATCTAACTCAAACCACACTTGAGCTCCTGCACCTTGACCTATTTGATTCACATGGAGCCAAGTCACTAAGCGGGAACCGATACTGCTTAGTAATAGTTGATGATTACTCTAGGTTTACCTGGGTTAGGTTTCTAAAAACCAAAGATGAAACCCTAAACCTATTTATTGAATTCTGTAAACTAATTGAAAATCAAAACGACACTAAAATAAAAAGACTTAGGAGTGATCACAGGGGAGAATTTGAGAATCAACGATTCGAAGAATTCTGTAAAATAAATGGATATTTACATGAATTTTCATGTCCTAGAACCCCCCAACAAAATGGGATAGTTGAGCGAAGGAATAGAACCTTACAAGAAGCCGCTAGGGCTATGCTCAACGAATTTAATCTAGAAAACCAATTTTGGGCAGAAGCAATTAGTACAGCCTGTTATATCCAAAATAGGGTTTTAATTAATAAGCGACACAACAAAACCCCCTATAAATTGTACTACCACAGACTACCAAATTTACATTACCTAAGGATCTTTGTATATAAAGTCCATATCCTAAACACCAAAGACTATTTAGGAAAATTTCAATCCAAGTCAAACCCTGGTATCTTCCTAGGATACTCAACCACAAGTAGAGCCTATAGAGTTTATAACAAACAAACTAAGAAAATTGAAGAAACTACAAACTTAATTTTTGATGAAGAAATCAATTCAACATCTAATAATACAGATTTAACTTCATCACACTCTGACCAAGAAAATAATGAACCCTTAAATGAACCCTTAATTGAACCCTTAAACGAGTTAACCATTGAACCAATTAATGAGTCAACTGAAACAAATATTGAACCAACAAATCAACCAGCCCAAAGAATCGAAACAAACCATCCAGCCGGACCTGAGGCTGAACCAAGCTCTAGGAGAACCAAGAAACCCAGACTTAGTCACCTAACCGATCAAATTGTGGATGATCCAACTCTAGGAGTCAGGACTAGGTCTTCCTATAGGAACCTTAGTCAAATAGCTATGATATCAAAAATTGAACCCAAAACTATAGAAGAAGCCCTACCTGATCCTGATTGGATCATAGCGATGCAAGAAGAACTAGCTCAATTCGAGAGAAACCAAGTCTGGGAATTAGTACCTAAACCTGAAGATAAATCCATCATAGATACTAAGTGGGTCTTTAGGAACAAGCTAAATGATCAAGGAGAAATAGTCAGAAATAAAGCCCGCTTAGTAGCTAAGGGATTCAGCCAAGTAGAGGGACTGACTATGATGAAACATATGCCCCAGTAGCTAGACTTGAGTCCATTAGAATGTTATTGGCCTTTGCATCCCATAAAGGATTCAAGTTATATCAAATGGATGTAAAGTCAGCCTTTTTAAATGGATTTATTAAAGAAGAAGTTTATGTAGGGCAACCCCCCGGGTTTGAGGACTTAGACAAATCTAACCACGTCTACAAACTAACTAAAGCCCTATATGGATTAAAACAAGCACCTAGGGCTTGGTATGAAAGACTATCAACTTACTTAACTACTAAAGAATTTAAACAAGGCCAAATTGACTCAACCCTATTCATTAAAACCCTAGGAAAAGATATATTTATTGCCCAAATTTATGTAGATGACATAATCTTTGGATCCACCAACACCAACTTTCTAAAAGAATTTGTCAAGATAATGGAAGATGAATTTGAAATGAGCTTAGTTGGTGAGCTTACATTTTTCCTAGGACTACAAATCAAACAAACTAGGGATGGTAACTATGTTCATCAATTCAAATATACTAAAGAATTAATAAAGAAATTTAAAATGGATAACTCTAAAAGCATAAGTACCCCTATGACCACTAATGTAAAAATAGATAGTGACCCTGATGGTAAACCTGTGGATCCTAAACTTTATAGGAGTATGATAGGTAGCCTACTGTACCTTACAGCCAGCAGACCTGATATTCTTTTTGCTGTAGGGATGTGTGCTAGATACCAAACTTGTGCTAAGAAAACGCACTTAGCAGCCCTAAAAAGAATTTTAAGATATGTAAAGGGCACCCTAAATGTAGGGATTTGGTATCCTAGAACTTCAACTTTTGATTTAACAGGATACACAAATTCTGACTATGCAGGCTGTAAGTTAGATAGAATGAGCACAAGTGGAAGCTGCCAACTGTTAGGTCAGAGTCTAGTTAGTTGGTGCAGCAGAAAACAACACTGTGTAGCTCTATCCACAACTGAAGCTGAGTATGTGGCATTAGGAGAATGTGTTGCACAACTTTTATGGATGATGCACACACTTAAAGATTTCCAGCTCAACTATACCCAAACTCAAGTATTTATTGACAATATAAGTTCAATTAATTTAACTAAGAACCCAATTCAACACTCCAGAACCAAACATATAGAAGTCAAACATCATTTTGTAAGAGACCATGTAGCTAGGGGTGAAATAGCACTTAAGCATATTGACTCTAAATCCAACCTAGCTGATATATTCACAAAACCCTTACCTGAATCTGAGTTCAGTTCACTAAGAAGGCAGTTAGGATTGTGTTCAGTAGAATAGTTTAACTCAATTGTTTTTACTCTACTTGATTTCAAAAATAAGTTCTCTAAAATTAGAATTTTAAAAAACTATTTTATTTAAATTTCAAAAATCAATTTTCATTTTCAACTTAGCTTTATTTCAAAAATCAGTTTTAAAAATCTTTTCGACTTAGTTTTATATTAATTTTAAAACTACCCCCTTCAAAACTAGGGCTTTCTTCGAAAATGGACTTAGCCTAGGCTTTAACCCTAGAATTGCATGCACCTATAGACTTAGAAGCCAGCATCTCACAAGCACCTAAGGATACTTTTGATTGATAACCTAGAAAGGGTTGAGATGCTTAGGTCTTTGCCTCAATTCAAGATGCTTTAAGTCAGTGCATCTGCAGAAATTGGGGCACTAAATACAACTTACATAGCAATCAAGTTAAGTGTCAAGTTTAGAAAATCTAACTTGAACAAAAACACTTAACTTGACTAACCCTAGCAAAAACTACTGTTTATAACAGTTAGTAAGTAGCTAATTGGGTTAGACAGGCCCCTACAGAGAGAATTGATTGATTTAGTTATAAATTGATTCAGTACAGCAAAAATTTTACTTATTTTCCTTTGTATTTTCCTTTATTTATGCTGTATTTATTTGTTTTGATATATGGCAAAGGGGGAGAGATAGGAAAGGAGAGAGTAAAATTATCTTTTCAAAAATTTTCTTAACTCTATCCTTTATGCAAAAAGTAAAGTATTCAAAAAGTATTTTTTTGAAAAGTACTTAAGCTTTCAAAACTTCTACTTAAGTTTTCAAAATTTTGCTAAGTACTTAAGCTTTCAAAACTTCTACTTAAGTTTTCAAAATTTTGCTAAGTACTTAAGCTTTCAAAACTTCTACTTAAGTTTTCAAAAATTTTGCTAAGTACTTAAGTCTTTCAAAATATCTACTTAAGCTTTCAAAGTGAACTAAGTACTCAAGTTTGTTTCAAAGTTAACACTCTCAAAACAGTTGAGTACCTTGAAACTTAAAAGCCTCAAATTTTTTAAGTACTTAAAAATCATGTTTCAAAAAATTCCTATATACTGTTAACTTAAGTTATTAAAAGTACCTAAAAACTTAAGTTTTCAAAAGTGCAAGTTTTTTTTACCCCACGAATTTTTGAAAAACATAGGGGGAGATTCCTTCCAGGGGGAGGGAACAAAAGTTAAAGTTTTTTTTTATGTTTTGCTTAAACTTAACTTTTTGAACTAGGGTTGCCATAAATCAAAAAGGGGGAGATTGTTGGTGCAGAATGCACCTAAGTCAAACCTGTGTTTTGATAATGGCAACATAGGTCAAAAGTTAAGTCTTTCTTGTTTTCTAACAAGTTAATCAAGTGTGCAGGAAAAGCCCTAGCGAAGGACTGCTAGGCACTGGAAAAGGAATGCCAGGAAAGAAAGTCCTAGCGAAGGACTGCTAGGCTCCAGGCGAAGGACAGTCTGAGACCGAAGCCCTAGCAAAGGACTGCTAGGCCACTGGCGAAGGACTGCCAGTTTACAAAACCTGAGAAAGGACCGTCAGACAAAAGTCCAACCAAAGGAACGGTTGACATCAGGTAAATTCTCCCGAGAGGAGTAGGTGAGGACGCGTTCCCCGTCGAGGGAACAGTAGGCGTCGGTTCGACCTAGGGCTCTATTTTGGAGACCAAAGTCAGAACCAAGACAGCTAAGGCTGTATAAATCTAATGATATTATGTTATTGTGTTTTGGACTAACCCTGGATGCAGGACCGAAGGAACGTGAGTCTGCAGCTCAGAGTGCCTCAAAGGAGTGAGGCAACTGCTGACCAGGGCGCCCGGAGTGTCCCGGGCGCACCCAAGGTGAACACCAAACACACAATCAAAAAGTGCGCTTCGACAGTACAAGCTGCGGGCGCCCCCGTGCTTCCGGGCGCCCCCGCTACTCCCGGGCGCCCCCAGCGTCCCGGGCGCCCCCATGCGCATACATCGAACCCGAACCCCTCGATGCCAAGCAAAGCCAAAGGATAGAGTTTGACCCGGTCAATCCGGGCGCCCCGAGCGCTGCGGGCGCCCCGGTCAAAGCGGATCCCGAGGATAAGGGGATTAGACGGTGACCGAGACCCTTGCGGATCGAAGGACACGTGGGGGGCACCTCCGACATCCCGGGCGCCCCCAGGCCCTATATAAGGGACCCTCGACCAAGGCTTCAAGGCATCACTTCTTTCAACGCCTCAAAGCTCTTCTGCTCTCGCGCCTTGCTCCGAAAACTCTCCAAATCAAGTCGACGACGTCCTGCTGCCCCGATATAATCGATCTACTCCGGACGTCGGTAAAAGAGCTAGTTTAACGTTTACTGTACTTCATTCTAATCCTGTAATCTTTTGTAAACGATTTTTGCGCCTGATATAGAATTGCCCAAAGTAAACGGTCAACGACCGTGGGCCTTGGAGTAGGAGTCGACACAAGCTCCGAACCAAGTAAATCGACTGTGTCTTTGTGCTGTGTTTTCTTTTCATTTTCCGCTGTGCACTTACTCTTACGTAAATCCGAAAGTTTTCCGATATTCACCCCCCCTCTATCGGGTTTCTCGATCCAACAAAAACAAGATGCATTATTCTTATCAAGCTTGAATTCACTAGTGTTACCTTTCCTTTTGAACCGTCGGTCTCTTCGCATCATCCTTCGCACGAAGTTCGCCATCTCGGATGAAGAAGAGCCACTGCCATCTTCCTCTGAGTTTGACTCGGATTCGGAGGAGGATGAAGATGATGAGATCTCTTTCTCCTTCTTCTTCTTAGTGGTCCGGTCCCCTGCAACTAAGGCAATCCCCTTTTCCTTGGGGCCTTTGTTAGCCATCTCATGCAATTCCATCTCACAAAATAAATCATCTAATTTTACAATAGATAAATCCTTGGATACTTTGTAGGCATCCACCATGGATGACCACAAAGCATTCCTTGGAAATGCTTTCAAGACATACCTCACAAGGTCGCGATTCTCGACCTTTTCATCAATTGAATGAAGTCCATTAAGAACTTCCTTGAATCGGCTATGGAGCTCACTTACCGACTCATTCTCCTTCATGGAGAGGTTTTGAAGTTGATTGAGGAATAAGTCCCTCTTTGCAATCCTCGAGTCCCGGGTGCCTTCATGGAGCTCTATGAGTTTGTTCCACAAATCTTTTGCACTCGTGAAGGGACCAACCTTGATGAGTTGGTCTTTGTTCATGCCACATTGTAGAGTGACAACCGCCTTAGCGTCGGCTTCACTCTTCCTTGTTTGTTCGGCAGTCCACCGGGAAGATTCGAGTTCCTTGCCTTCATCATCCTTAGGAGGGATGAATCCTTCCTTCACCGCGAACCACGTATGGATATCCATCTTCAAATAGTATTCCATTTTTGATCTCCAATATTGGAAGTCGGCGCCATCAAAGAATGGAGGTCGGGTGGTGGAGAAGCCTTCTCTCAAAGCCATCTTGTTGAAGACTCTCGGTTGTTAAGCCGTAAACAGAGCACCTCGCTCTGATACCACTTGTTGGGAACGAGATGGCTATAGGGGGGGGGTGAATATAGACAATCGCTTGCCCATTGAAAACTTATCACGATTTCTGCAACTCAAATATCAGTAGCACAGCGGAAAGAGTGGATAACAGAGTATGCAGAAAAACTAAACAAGAGCGAAACAAACCCAACTAGCAAGATCGCTAACAAGGAGGGTTTACAAGGTTCGGGGATTACTTGCCCCTAATCCTTGGCGTGCCCTTGAGGTGGGCGATCCCTTGATCGTCGGCAGATCAAGCCCCGGTTAACACCAGATATGAAGCAACCTCCTTCTCGGTGGAGAAACCTCTCCACAGCGTGTTTCACACAATGATATATAATGAGCACAATGAAACAACAACAAGAAGGATCTTACTCAAACTCTTAGCAAGGACAAAACACAGCAAGCTTCCCTGAGCTCCACCCAGTGGCGATCTCACGCAGACCCCTGTCTGCTTCGTGTCTTCCCACTGTCGGACTCCAAGCTTCTTGTTTCCTCCTTCAAGCGCTCAAGTATGATAATTGCTTCTCCATAGCTTGCTTAGAATGGTTGAAGAACTCAAGAACGGCAAGCTTCTAGCACAGGAACTCAAGAGCACGAAAAACTTGAAGAATTTCAAACTGTAAGTCGTACTGAACTCACTCTCGCGTTCCTTTTTGTTTCTCCGCCAAGCGACAAGTGACAACATCTCTGTAGCTCCCAGCTACTCATCTGCCAACGCCAGCCTCTACTGAGCTATCTCTGGACTCACTGAGCTCCTCAGTCGAGCTCCAGTCTCAGCTCCAGTCTGCAGCTCGCCGTTGCAACCTGAGATGGGAAAAGGGACAAACCTGCTCCAAGGAAAGCGCGCTTTGACTTCTCCTTGAGTGTTTGAATCCTCCCCTGTCACCTGAAACTCAATCAGAGCATTAGAGCAGAAGATCACGCAGCATATCACATATCAGAAACATACATCAGCAAATCCGATACGATCAGACGCTCTGACCGCGTCTGACAGTGAAATTTGAATTAAAGTGATCGGTCACCGGACCGATCCAGGGTGTGTGGATCGATCACCAGATCGATCCACTGCTTTGCTGGGATTCCCAGCTCTCGCAGCTATACACGCCTGATCGGTCACCAGACCGATCAGGGTGAATCCTAATCGGTCACCAGACCGATCAGATTGGATCCTGATCGGTCACCCAGACCGATCAGAGCAGATGAACAGTTACTTTTTAATCAAACCCAAGATTCCTGATCGGTCACCGGACCGATCCAAGACTTTGATCATCAAGGGAACTCACTCACCGTTTGCTCCCTGATCGGTCACCAGACCGATCAGGAGCAAGACAGCAAGGAAGCAGCCTGCTCGCTGATCGGTCACCGGTCCGATCAGGAGCCACACAGTAGATTCCCAATCTCACTGTGCGCTCCCTGATCGGTCACCAGTCCGATCAGACATAGCTGGATCGGTCACCAGACCGATCCACTAAGGAGCAGCGTGCCAATGTCCCTGATCGGTCACCAGACCGATCCAGTGACTCACCCCTAGCCCTCCAAGCTAGGAATTCATCCACCTTAGCCCTCCAAGCTAAGGATTTTTCCATCTAACTCTCCAAGTTGGGAATTTGCACCTAACCCTCCAAGTTAGGACTTTTCACCTAGCCCTCCAAGCTAGGACTTTTCACCTAGCCCTCCAAGCTAGGACTTTTCACCCAACTCTTCCGAGTTAGAACATCATCCAACCTAGCCCTCCAAGCTAGGCACCTGACCCTCCAAGCCAGGACTTTTTCACCTAATTCTCCAGGATGGAAATTTGCACCTAACCCTCCAGGTTAGGACTTTTCACCTAGCCCTCCAAGCTAGGACTTTTCACCCAACCCTTCCGAATTAGGACTTTTCCAACACCTAACCTCCCAGGTTAGGATTTCCAACACCTAGCCCTCCAAGCCCCCCCTCCAGTTAGGATTTTTCCTGTCCAGCTAGATTTTCCACACCTATCCCCCAGGTTAGGATTTTCCAATACCTAGCCTCCAAGCTAGGATTTTCCACACCTATCCTCCAGGTTAG
>JAGFNQ010006939.1:50052-74597 GCA_024364735.1 Boesenbergia rotunda
TCCGAATTTATGGATATTTTTATAGAATTTTCCATTAAACGAAAGTGGCAAAAAAGGGATAAAAATGAAAAAAATTAAGTGGGATTTGATCCCTAAACCTACGGTTGAGAGGAGAATGGCGGACCAACCGGGATGGTTTGCTTTTGTTGAAATAGAATTAAGGAAACAATAGATAACGTGGAATTTAGTTAAATTCGCCCCCATAAGTTTAAAAAGAGGAGTTACGAGTTTTAGGTTAATTTTCTCCCCAACCCAGCGACGCCGACGCCCTCCCTCACGCACGCGACCTCTCCTCTCGCCCTCTCTCCCACCCAGACAAAGGAGAAGCCAAGGGAAGGTCTCAGAGCCCTATTCTCTATGAGAATTCTCTAGATGCAAGGAGAACGCCTAGGGCAAGAAGAACGTTGAAATTCGACGTTCCCTCGGAATTTCAGATTTTATTCGTAAGGAAAACCTAGCGCAGATGTAAGTACTCTCACCTGCAGTATAAGTAGTTTCGGTTGACGTTTCGTATGCTTTAGTTCCTTATATGTATGTCCTATGGTTAGATACCGTGGATTATGAACAAGCACGTTGTATTAACCCTTCGGATTAGTTTTAGAGTCTGAAGGTATCCCTGGATGGGCTTGAGTGCACTTACCCTTCAGTTTCGGGTTAAGGAGCACGTTCGAGTGCCCAGGGAGCGACTTTAAAAGAAAAGAAAGGGTTAAGTCGCAAGGTGTTTGTTAAATTGTTAGTCAGTTAATGCTATAGAAAGCATAAAGAATAGAAATTCTTGCTTCAGTTATGATTGGGACCAAGGTCCAGTGGGATGGGCTCCTAGTTGCCCCTAGGTTTAGATAACCTAGTAAAAGCAAGAATCAGAAGAGAAAAAGAAAAGTATAAAAGAACTATTTTATTTTCAGTTGGCATTGTACCGGACTTCGGTCCAGGGATGGGCTCCAAGTTGCCCCTAGGTTCAGATAACCTAGTATGGGATGGGCTCCTAGTTGCCCCTAGGTTTAGATAACCTAGTAGAACCCTAATGGATTCGGGATTTGCTACCTCGGGTTTATTAGGGATGCGCGCACAGTTGGTACATTGCCGGGCCCACAGCAGTTGATTATTACTTTCACCTACTATATGTATTTAGTTTTCAGAAATTCATATTAGCATCTGGTGAATTTAATAATTAGTTTTATGTTAGTTAGTTCCAGTTCCAGTTCAGATATGTATGTCATGCTATAGCTTACTTTTCAGTTTTAGTTCAGTATATGTCATGTCTCAGTTATATGCCATGGCATCCTATGATATGTATTTTAGCGTGAGCCTAACATGATTACTTATGGATATGAGCATGTATGTGCATAGCATGTTTTACAAAAGCATAATTCGAGTTTTCATGGTTTTGTAAGGCTAGATGGTACTTACTAAGCTTTATGCTTATTAATTTGCATTTCCTTATACTGCAGATACAGGTAAAGGAAAGCACTAGTAGCGGAGGCGGCGGGCTTGATGCAAAGTGTGTGTGATGGTGGAGTTGGAATAAAAGTCTTCGGAACTTGCAAAGCATAGAATAACCCTCTTTATGTTTCTTTAGTTATTCCGCAATATATTATGTGAACCATGTATGAACTTAAGTAGACTTGTATTCGTGGTGTCTAGTATGCTTCTTTAATTTTCTGGTTTATGCTTCTTCAGTTATTTCGCGATATATTATGAGAACCATATATCAACCTGTTTAGACTCGTTATTTGTGGTGCCTAGTATATTAAAGTAGTTTATTTACCTGTGTTAATACTTACTTAGCGAATGTTGAATGATATGAGTTACTACTTGTAATATGGTAATTTAGATCCATGCTTAAGCTTTAGAGATAAGAACTTGATACTGTTGATTTACATGCTAAATACATAGGATATGCTTGTTTTAAGATATATGCACCATATATAATGACATGTAGTAGCTAAGAATACCCTCAGATATGAATAATGAATGGTTTCAATAAGAAGTTGATACAAACTTGGCACGTTTATGTTTATGCTTTTACATATCGTTGTTGAAATTCCTAAGTTATTCAGTCAGAAATCAGTTAGATAGGTATATTACGTAGCGATCCGCCTTAAAGCTTAGTGTACCAGAAGGCGGGTCGTTAAAGCTCTCCTCTCCAAGAGCCATGAGAGCCACTTGCCTTGTGCTCTTCTCTTCCTTTTCATCATCGGATGAGCTAGAGGATGACTCATCCCAAGAAGCCTTCAAAGCTTTCTTCTTCTTCTTGGATCTTTCTTCTTTTCTTTTGGATTTCTCCTCCTTCTTAAGCTTCGGACATTCATTCTTGAAATGCCCTTTCCTACCACACTCAAAGCAAGATGCATTATTCTTATCAAGTTTGGATTCACTAGTGTTACCTCTTCTTTTGAAACGTCGGTCTCTTCGCATCATCCTCCTCACAAAGTTGGCCATTTCGGATGAAGAGGAGCTGCTGCCATCTTCCTCGGAATTGGATTCGGATCCGGAAGATGATGAAGATGATGAGATCTCTTTCTCCTTCTTCTTCTCCTTCTTCTTTTTAGTGGTCCGATCCCCTGCAACTAAGGCAATCCCCTTCTCCTTGGAGCCTTTGTTAGCCATTTCATGCAATTCCATCTCACAAAATAAATCATTTAATTTTACAATAGATAAATCCTTGGATACTTTGTAGGCATCCACCATGGATGACCACAAAGCATTCCTTGGAAATGCTTTCAAGACATACCTCACAAGGTCGCGATTCTCGACCTTTTCATCAATTGAGTGAAGTCCATTAAGGACTTCCTTGAACTGGCTATGGAGCTCACTTACCGACTCATTCTCCTTCATGGAGAGATTTTGAAGTTGATTGAGGAACAAGTCCCTCTTTGCAATCCTAGAGTCCCGGGTGCCTTCATGGAGCTCTATGAGTTTGTTCCACAAGTCTTTTGCACTTGTGAAGGGACCAACCTTGATGAGTTGGTCTTTGTTCATGCCACATTGTAAAGTGACAACCGCCTTCGCGTCGGCTTCACTCTTCCTTGTTTGTTCGGCAGTCCACCTCCATGACTCAAGTTCTTTGCCTTCATCATCCTTAGGAGGAATGAATCCTTCCTTCACTGCGAACCACGTATGGATATCCATCTTCAAATAGTATTCCATTTTTGATCTCTAATATTGGAAGTCGGCGCCATCAAAGAATGGAGGTCGGGTGGTGGAGAATCCTTCTCTCAAAGCCATCTTGTTGAGAACTCTCGGTTGTTAAGCCGTAAACAGAGCACCTTGCTCTGATACCACTTGTTGGGAACGAGATGGCTAGAGAGGGGGGGGTGAATATAGCCAATCACTTCTTCTATGAAGAGTTATCAAATTTCTGCACTTGAAGTTATTAATAGCACAGCGGAAGTATGAAAACAAAACTAGCAGAAACCAAAACCTAACTAGCAAGATTAGCAAGATCGCTAACAAGGAGATTTTACAAGGTTCGGGGATAGCTTGCCCCTACTCCTTGGCGTGCCCTTAAGGTGGGCGATCCCTTGATCGTCGGCAGATCAAGCCCCGGTAATCACCGGATATGAAGCAACCTCCTTCTCGGTGGAGAAACCTCTCCACAGTATGTTTCAAATAAGGATATAGTTTAAGCACAAAGAAACAACAAGAAGGATCTTACTCAAACACTTAGCAAGGACAAAAACACAGCAAGCTTCCCTGAGCTCCACCCAGTGGCGATCTCACGCAAGAACCCTTCTCCGTGTCTTCCCACTGTCGGACTCCAAGCCTCTTGTCTTCTCCTTCAAGTGCTCAAGTATGATGATTGCTCCTCAATAGCTTGCTCAGAATGATTGAAGAACTCTAGAACAGCAAGCTTGTAACGCAGGAACTTAGAAGCACAAAAACTCAAGAACTGTTGAACTCAACTTCTCTCGTTCCTTTTTGTTTCTCCGCCAAGCGACAGATGATCTCATCTCCAGCAGCCTACAGCTGCCTCACTGCCAACGCGCCAGCTACACTGAACCCTAACTGAACTTCCTGAGCTCCCTCAGCCAAGCCTCAGTCAGCAGCTTCAGTCCTGCATCCAGCCGTTGCAACCTGTGTGGAGAAAGGGACAAACCTGCTCCAAGGAAAGCTCTCTTTGACTTCTCCTTGAGTGTTTGAATCCTCCCCTGTCACCTGAAACTCAATCAAAGTATTAGAGCAGCAAATCAACCAGCATATCAAATATCAGAGAAAAGTGGTAGCGAATCGGTTGTGTTCAGACGCGATCAGAGCGTCTGACAATGCAATTTGAATTAAAGTGATCAGTCACCGGACTGATCAGAGAGCCTCCTGATCGGTCACTAGACCGATCAGGCTGGTTCCAGACCGATCAGGCTCCGTCCTGATCGATCCCCAATGCTCAATCAGAAATCGCGATTTCCTTGAGATTCTCCTGGACCGATCACCAGACCGATCCCAGGTCGTGGATCGTTCACCGGACCGATCCACCCTTATATTGGGCGATTTCTGAGTTTCGCAGGCTAAGCCTTCTGATCGGTCATCGGACCGATCAGGCAGCCTCCTGATGGTCACCAGACCGATCAGAACCTGACCAGACCGATCAGGCTCCGTCCTGATCGATCATAGAGAGGAACCTGCGATGCTTGATCGTTCTCCGGAATGATCTGCACAGTAAACCTGATCGGTCACCAGACCGATCAGGAGCAGTTCAGCAAGAGAACTCAACCTCACTGCTCGCTCCCTGATCGGTCACCAGACCGATCAGGAGCCAGTCAATGGGTGAAACGCATACTCCCTGATTGGTCACCAGATCGATCAGGAGCAATACAGTAGGTTCCCAACCTCACTGTGTGCTCCCTGATCGGTTGCCCGACCGATCAGTCATCGCTGGATCGGTCACCAGACCGATCCACGAAGGAGCAGCGTGCCAAAATCCCTGATCGATCACTAGACCGATCCAGGGACTCAAACTCAGCCCTCTAAGCTAAGTTTCCATCCACCTTAGGCCTCCAAGCCAAGGATTTTCCATCTAACTCTCCAAGTTGGGAATTTGCACCTAACCCTCCAAGTTAGGACTTTTCACCTAGCCCTCCAAGCTAGGACTTTTCACCTAGCCCTCCAAGCTAGGACTTTTCACCCAACCCTTCCGAGTTAGAACATCATCCAACCTAGCCCTCCAAGCTAGGCACCTGACCCTCCAAGCCAGGACTTTTTCACCTAATTCTCCAGGATGGGAATTTGCACCTAACCCTCCAAGTTAGTACTTTTCACCTAGCCCTCCAAGCTAGGACTTTTCCAAACACCTAGCCTCCCAGACTAGGATTTTCAACACCTAACCCTCCAGGTTAGGATTTTCCATCACCTAGCCCTCCAGACTAGGATTTTCCATACCATGCCAGATCCCCGATCAGGACTTAATCATAATCAACATGATCAACCTAAACTAAAATCGATGTCAACACCAAAACAACAATCAGGGCCAGACTGTATCAACAATTAAGTCATTAAAACTTGAGGTTGAACATTTGAAATCCTCTAAGGTTGAGGATGTAGATGATTTACATGATGATTTGCTAGTAGAAGAAAATAAATCATTAAAGAGTGAAGTTGAGAAACTCAAGAATATTCTTGAGAAGTTCTCAACTAGCTCTAAGACCCTAGACATGATCTTGAATGCCCAAAGGGCAGTCTACAATAGGGCCGGTATTGGTTACCGACCTAAAGAACCCTCATTCGTGTCTTTGATATCTAGGACTGATATGAGACAATCTAGGACACCCATGGTTCAAAAGAAAGTTGTCAAGCCATGGGTGCCTAAGTCTTGTTTAGTTGATGCTTTAGGTCCCAAGGTTTGGGTACCTAAAACTTCTATTTTTCGAATTGTGTAGGTTATGATTGAGGGGGAGCATCTATCAACTTGATTCGTTGATAGTGGATGCTCCAAACACATGACCGGGGATAGATCATTGTTTACTACCCTTCACAAGAAAAGTAGAGGTAATGTTTCATTTGGTAACAATGGTAGTCTTAAGGTCATAGGAATAGGAGACATTCAAATATCCGAATGTCTTAGAATTTCAAATGTCCTTCTAGTCAAGGGGATGACATTTAATCTCCTAAGTGTCCGTCAATTGTGTGACATGAGTTACACAATTGATTTTCAACCAAGTCAATGTCTAGTTAGACAACATGACACCTTGGACACGGTACTAATAGGAACAAGAGTAGACAATATTTATCAAGTTTCATTTAAAAGTGATACTAATGTTTCTGCTAAGTGTTTCATGTCAAAGAAGAAGAGTCCACCCTTTGGCACCGGAGGCTAGCACATGTGAACATGAAGAACATCCGGAGGTTGGCCAACAAGGGATTAGTTTGTGGCTTACCAAACATCAAGTATGAAAAAGACAAACTTTGTGATGCATGTCAAATGGGTAAGCAAACGAAATCTGCACATAAAGGTAAAAGCGCTGTAAGTACTTCTACCGCTTTAGATTTACATCACATGGATCTATTTGATTGTAGTACTATCATATCATTGAATGGAAGTAGATATTGTTTTGTGATCATTGATAATTTCACTAGATATACATGAACTTACTTTTTAAAATATAAGGACCAAACCTTAGATGTTTTTATTTTCTTTTGTAGAAGAGTTGAAAATGAAAAATCATCAACCATTAAGACAATTAGAAGTGATCATGGAGGTGAATTTCAAAACCAACGGTTTTTAAAATTTTGTCAAGATAGAGGTTATGGACATGAGTTCTCTACTCCTAGAACACCACAACAAAATGGTGTTGTAGAGAGGAAGAACCGTGTTCTACAAGAGACTGCACGAAGCATGCTTAATGAGAACTCACTACCGAGTTACTTATGGGGCGAAGCTGTAAATACAGCTTGCTATGTGCAAAACCGAGTCCTCATTCATAGGTTCTTAGGAAAGACTCCCCATGAACTTTGGTTTGGGAAACCACCTACGGTTAAACATCTTAGGGTGTTTAGTTGTAAGGTGTTTATCCTAAATACCAAGGACCATCTTGGAAAGTTCACGACAAAGGCTGATGAAGGGATACTAGTCGGGTATTCCCTCGTTAGTAAAGCCTACCGAGTCTACAACAAGAAGTCTAGACTGGTTGAAGAGTCTTCTGATGTTGTCTTTGAAGAAAATCCAAAAGTCAATGGTCAACCAGAAGATGAAGCCCAATTCGAACTTAGGAGACTAAGTTTGAATGAGAGTCCAAATGTTGTTGATGGTGATGAATCCGATGACGGTGAGCCTAGACAATCCATAGATCAGCCGGACCCTGAGGCTGAACTTGTGTCTAGTGAACCCATTCAAAAAGCACCACCAACACCTAAGCAAACTAGATTAGCCTCTAGTCATCCCCAAGACCAAATTGTTGGAGACATCCACCACGAGGTTAGAACTAGATCATTCTTCCGAAATGAGGCTAATGAAGTTGCCCTAATTTCTGAAATTTAACCTAGAAAAATTGATGAAGCTTTAAATGATCCCGATTGGATCATTGCAATACAAGATGAACTAGGTCAATTTGAAAGAAGTCAAGTTTGGGACTTAGTCCCTAGACCTAAGAAGACCACCATCATTGGAACCAAATGGGTCTTCAAAAATAAATTGAACCATAAGGGAGAAATCATTCGAAACAAGGCACGCTTAGTAGCCAAGGGCTATAGTCAAGTTGAAGGCCTTGATTATGATTAGACATATGCTCCCGTGGCACGATTAGAATCCATTCGATTGATGCTTGCGTTTGCAGCACATCGTGGCTTCAAATTATACCAAATGGATGTAAAATCAGTCTTTCTAAATGGTTTGATTAGAGAAGAGGTCTATGTCGAACAACCTTCGGGGTTTGAGAATTCCGAATTCCCAAATCACGTGTACAAGCTCAAAAAGGCACTTTATGGCCTTAAACAAGCACCCCGCGCTTGGTATGAGCGGTTGTTGACATTCTTAATCGAGAAAGGCTTCGTTAGAGGCCAAATAGATCCTACACTATTTCTACGTAGAGATGGTGACAATATTTTTGTAGCCCAAGTATATGTCGATGACATAATTTGTAGCTCAAATAATAAGGGCTATTTAAATGAGTTCATTGGATACATGGAGAGTGAATTTGAAATGGGTCTAGTGGGAGAGTTGACTTTCTTCCTTGGACTTGAAATCAAGCAAACTCGCGATGGTATCCATGTGCACCAATCAAAATATACACAAGAAATGCTTCGGAAATTCAACATGAATGATTCAAAAGAGGTAACCACTCCCATGACCACAAACACAAGATTAAACAATGATGAAAGTGGTAAACCCGTTGATTTGACCCAATATCAGAGCATGATAGGCAGTTTGCTATACCTTACAGCTAGTCGACCTGATATTCTTTTCGCTGTGGGTATGTGTGCATGGTATCAAGTGTGTACCAAGGAATCTCATTTGATAGCTGTTAAGAGAATTTTGAGATATCTTAAAGGCACAATTGGAGTCGGTCTTTGGTACCCCTGTACCGAATCTTTTGATCTAATTGGTTATACCGATTCTGACTACGCTGGATGTAAGTTGGATCGGAAAAGCACAAGTGGGGGTTGCCAATTTCTAGGATCTTCTTTAGTAAGTTGGTCAAGTCGGAAGCAACATTGTGTTGCTCTCTCCACGACCGAGGCAGAATATATTGCTATAGGAGAGAGCGTATCACAATTGTTGTGGATGATTCACACTCTAGAGGACTATGGGTAAAGTTACAAAGGTGTGCAAGTGCTGTGTGACAACATTAGCACAATTAACCTAACCAAGAATCTAGTCCATCATTCTAGAACCAAACATATTGAGGTGCGTCACCACTTCATTAGGGATCATGTAGCTAGGGAAGATATTGTACTCTCACATGTAGAGTCCAAGTCAAACCTTGCTGACATTTTCACTAAACTACTTCCCGAAAATGAATTCAGTTTCCTAAGAAGGGAGTTGGGAATGTGTCGCGCTTCATAGTTGTCAAAATGCATTCAAAACCCTTCATGATAAGTTCTAATTGGTGGAATACAATTGGGTAACTTGGGGATATCTCACACAAACTATAAGGTTTACCAAAATGTTTTTGTTTGCTAGATATGGGGTGAGATGCTAGGATCAACTCAATTTCTCAAAATCTCAATGCATCCCTTGAGAAATTAAGTTGACGAGATATGATCATACTTGGACATTCCAATCAAGGAAACTTGATTGGAAACATGATTTTGATACAATCTTGGTTAAACTTTGATTGAATGATTGTTGATTGAGTTTGACTCCACTTGGCTGTAGCAAAGTGATTGTTGAACCTTTAAGGACCTTTGATCCTTGTTCAGGGATCAAGCTTAGTCGAGGAATCACTCCCAAGATCAATATTGTTCATCAGATTCCTTCAAAATCGTGTGAAAGTCTGATACTGAAAGTTTCAAATCGTATCAGGAACCCTGATCGGTCACCCGACCGATCAGGAGTAGGGCTGATCGGTCCCCGGACCGATCTGTCTCCCTCCTGAGTTGATCAGTCCACAGACCGATTAGAGGGATCAGCCGAGACTTTGCGGACTCTCGGCTAAATATTCTGTGCTAGCCTGGATCGGTCCCCGGACCGATCTGGCACATTGTAGTGATCGGTCCAGAGACCGATCAGGAGGGCTTCTCGAAAATCATCTGACCCTACTGTTCGCTTCCTGATTCATCAGCCGATCGGTCAAGAGTCTGCCTGATCGGTCTCCTAACCGATCAGGACCAGGCCAGTCCGATCAGGTTGGAGCCTGATCGGTATGGGCGTTTCCAGATCGAACGGTGATCCGTTCAATCACATTAAAGTCTAGTTGGTGGACCAATCCACCAACCGATTAAATCTTCCAAAACTCCACATTGCCGAACCCTAGCGCCGAATTACCTCTTGTGCACCTCATCATGAGCAAGAAACCTCCCTGCGTCATCTTCTTCCTCGAGAGAGCTTCTGTGCGTGTGATCCTGGGAAGGACTACTACAAGTGCTTCCTTCTTCCTGTGAAGTCTCTCTCTCGCTGAAGGTTTTCTTGCGCTCATCTCTTTCGACGAGAGCCTTTTTGCTGTGCAACCTCTTCTTCCAATCTTCAAGAAGTTCGTCAATGGCACCTAAGTAAGCTTTTGTCTCAGTTTTCCTTACAATTTAGTCTATAGTGTTTATATTTGATGCTAACCATGTTTTGGTGTGTTGTGTCGTGACCTTTGTTTTGGCCGTGACCTTTGTTTTGGCCGTGACCTTCTTGATCAAATGTTTCACCTTATGATTATGTTCTCTGTGACCAAATCTCTCTTTCATTTCATTATTGTCCTTCTTTTGATCAAATGTTTTATCTTATATTCTCTAATTGGGTCTTTGATTACATCTTATATTTTGATCAAACCTTAACTTATATCATGATTCAATTCACTTCTCTTGATCAAATCCGCTGTCATGACCTATTCCAATCTTTAGAAAATTATCAAAGGGTAAAGAACCCGCAGAGGGCAGCGCGAAGGGGAAAGCCCCTTCCTCATCTGCGCCCTCCAGAAGGCCTCAACCTTCCTCGAGCTCTGCATTCCAAATGCCGCTTGTGAGCAGGATTTCCAATTAAGGACTTTTAAATTGTTACCCCGCCGATCGATAGATGTCCCTTTTCTGACTGAACATTGTTCGTCGGTCATGGAGATAGTCATGTTTTACAACCATGGCTTTCTCCTCTCTCTGGAGAGAACTATCAATTATGACCTCGTCTTTGAATTTTACAACAATCTTCAGCAGGGACCACAGGGGGGCTTCGAGTTCACTACTCGAGTTGCCAAGATGAACCTTGATTTGTCTTACGAAATTCTAGCAGAGTACCTGGGTGGTCAACGTTCACCCAACCTGTATTCGATCTATCCCGAGCTTCCTGATCCTCTACTAGCCCCTTTTGTGGACATTACTCCTGATGATATCTATCAGCACTTCTTTGGTCATCCCCGCCCGGCCGGTCTCGATGAGTTGAGTCCTGATTTTCCAACTTTTGCAGCCCTACGACTTGCTCCTGTTGACTACATCCTTTTCAAGATAATCACAAATTGTATCTTGCCCATCACCTCCAAGCCATTAATTGAGATTCGTCCCTATCATTGCCTTATGCTCTACGGCATGCACCGCCGAATAGACTTCGATATCATGGAGAGCATCTTTCAGTCCATTCTATCTTATAGAGAGCTGAGTCACCGCACAGTCTATATGCCATTTGGTCATCTCATCACCGACTGGCTTATGTCAGTAGGTGTTGATGTCACCAAGGGCAGGACAGTGCCTATGGTCCGACAGGATTGCAGACTTGGCCGGTGGGCATTTTTCAGTCCATTCTATCTTATAGAGAGCTGAGTCACCGCACAATCTATATGTCATTTGGTCATCTCATCACCGACTGGCTTATGTCAGTAGGTGTTGAAGTCACCAAGGGCAGGACAGTGCCTATGGTCCGACAGATTGCAGACTTGGCCGGTTGATATCATGGAGAGCATCTTTCAGTCCATTCTATCTTATAGAGAGCTGAGTCACCGCATAGTCTATATGCCATTTGGTCATCTCATCACCGACTGGCTTATGTCAGTAGGTGTTGATATCACCAAGGGCAGGACAGTGCCTATGGTCCGACAGGATTGCAACTTGGCCGGTGGGCATTTGCCAAGTCCGGCATCATCTTACGGGATCGCGATGGGGCCTTGGTTTGGAAGGATTGGAGAGGACTCAGTGAGCTACCTGGGGGAGGACCACATTTTCATGCACCAGCCGATGCTCCTGCTCCTCATGAGGCTCCTGCTGCTGCTGATTACTACGATGAGCCCGAGCCGAATCTGCGCTGGCAGATTTCAGAGCTGGATCAGACCTTCCAGCATGACTTTCAGTTGCGAGAGATTTACCGCGAGGAGGTCCGCTCACAGTTCCGATCCATCGATCACAGACTTACATCAGTAGAGTTGACTGTCTCCGAGGTTAGCACGCTGCAGCAGACCTGGTACGGTGAGTGGCGCCGATATACATTTCCTGGGGATGTGCCTTCCGGTAGTGTTGCACCTAGGTCCGTGGATGCTAATGATACGTTGGATGATCCGATGCAGGCTGATCCCCCCGCTGATGACTGATGTATTCTGTGGTTGTTTGTGATTTGTCTTTCTGATCTCTTGGATTGTATAACTCTCAGGCTGTATGCCTAGTGACTTCACTTCTCTGGCCTTGTGCCATTCTTGTTTGACTTCGATGCATTGATATGCATCTGTTTTGTTGTTTGGTTGGATGCACTGATATTTTGCTTAGGATGTTAGCTTATATGTGTTCACTTGAGTACTATCTATCTATATGCCTCATTCTATATTATTATGCATGCTTATGATGTTGCTTATGATGCCTTGCCCATATGATACATATGGTTGTATTACCATGCCCTACTCTTATCATATGTGTTCATATGTTTATCAAAAATCAATCAAATCTTTATTGTTTTGGGATACCCCTAGGGATGAGGGAGAGTATGGTTAAACTTAACAGCCCCTCTAGACCCTTTCGGTGTTCGACAAAGGGGGAGAGTGTTGGTTGGTTAATTTAGGATGATTATATTGTAGGGGGAGGATCTTGATTCTCCTATGATTCTGAAAGTTGAGAAATTGATTGAGAATCCCTAAACTTAAAATCGGATTGTCAAACAACAAAAAGGGGGAGATTGTTGATGCAGTCTGACCCTGATTGTTGTTTTGGTGTTGACATCGATTTTATCTTAGGTTGATGATTATGATGATTATGATTAAGTCCTGATCGGGGATCAGGCATGGTATGGAAAACCTAGCTTGGAGGGCTAGGTGTTGGAAAATCCTAACCTGGAGGGTTAGGTGTGGAAAATCCTAGCTTGGAGGGCTAGGTGTTGAAAAGTTCTAATTCGGAAAGGTTGGGTGAAAAGTCCTAGCTTGGAGGGCTAGGTGAAAAGTCCTAACTTGGAGGGTTAGGTGAAAAGTCCCAACTTGGAGAGTTAGGTGAAAAAGTCCTGGCTTGGAGGGTCAGGTCCTAGCTTGGAGGGCTAGGTATGGAAAGTTCTAACTCGGAAGGTTGGGTGAAAAGCCCTAGCTTGGAGGGCGAGGTGAAAAGTCCTAACTTGGAGGGTTAGGTGAAAGAAAAATGATACACAATGTGAAAAAAGCAACGTGAAACTCAACGTGAAACCCAATTTCACCAATCCTCGACGGGTTCACTGTACCCCCCAGGTTATAGTTTGGTTCGGGACGGCGGCCGGAGGCCGTCGCCACTGTCCAAGCGGCAATCGAACGTATATACGAAAAGTGCCACGTCATTCACGTTGAGTTTCACGTTGAAATTTCATGCTCTCTATTATAGCTCTAGGTGAAAAGTCCCAACTGGAGAGTTAGTGGAAAAACCCTGGCTTGGAGGGTCAGGTTCTAGCTTGGAGGGCTAGGTTGGATGAAACCCTAGCTTGGAGGGCTAGGTTGGAGCCCCTGGATCGGTCTGGTGACCGATCAGGGAGTTGGCACGGTGCTCCTTCGTGGATCGGTCTGGTGACCAATCCAGCGATGACTGATCGGTCTGGTGACCGATTAGGGAGTATGCGTTTCACCCATTGCTTGGCTCCTGATCGGTCTGGTGACCGATCAGGATCACTGTGTAGATCATTCTGGAGAACGATCCAGCGTCGCAGGTTCCTCTCTATGATCGATCAGGACGGAGCCTGATCTGTCTGGTCATGACCTGATTGGTCTAGTGACCGATCAGGCGGCTCCCTGATCGGTCCGGTGACCAATCAGGAGGTTTGGACTGCGAAGCTCAAAAATCGCCCGATAAAGGGGTGGATCGGTCTGGTGATCGATCCACAAACTGGGATTGGTCTGGTGATCGATCCAGGAGAGTCCCAAAGAAATCGCGATTTCTAATTGAGCGTTGGGGACCGATCAGGACGGAGCCTGATCGGTCTGGACCTAGCCTGATCGGTCTTGTGACCGATCAGGAGGCTCTCTGATCGGTCCGGTGACCGATCACTTTAATTCAAAATGCACTGTCAGACGCTCTGAACGCGTCTGAACGTATCCGATTCTCTGTGCTTAACATCTGATACATGATTTTCTGGTTGATATGCTGTGCTAACACTCTGATTAGGCTGCAGGTGACAGGGAAGGATTCAAACACTCAAGGAGAGTCAATGGAGACTTTTCCTTGGAGCAGGGTTGTCTGTTTTTCCATCTCAGGTTGCAACGGGCACTGGCGCTGGCTGGAGTTGCTGTCTGGGGCTAGTCTGAGGGAGGCTCAGGGAGTCCAAAGGAGCTCAGAGGTAGCTGGTGGTTGCAGGTGAGCAGCTGGTGGTTGCAGGGAGATGGTGTCACCTGATACTCAGTGGAGGAACAAAAGGAGCAGAGAAGAGTTGGTTGAGTAGAGTTCTGCTGCTTGAGTTCTTGCTGCGCCTTTGTGTTCTCCACAACTTGCTTGCGTGTTCTGATGTTCCATCACTTTGAGCAAGCTACTGCAATCTTGAAGCAATCATCGCTTGAGCACTTGGAGGAAAGAACAAGAGGCTTCGAGTCCAACAGCGAGAAGACACGGTGAAAGGGTTCTTGAGTGAGATCGTTGCTGGGTGGAGCTCAGGAGGAAGCTTGCTGTGTTCTTGTCTTTGCTAGACCTAAGTAAGAACATTCTTGTGTTTCATTGTGCTTAAACCTATATCTGTGATTGAAACGCTGTGGAGAGGTTTCTCCACCGAGAAGGAGGTTGCTTTCTATCCGGTGTTCACCGGGGCTTGATCTGCCGACGATCAAGGGATCGCCCACCTTACGGGCACGCCAAGGAGTAGGGGCAAGTTATCCCCGAACCTTGTAAACCCTCCTTGTTAGCGATCTTGCTAGTTGTGTTAGTTTGCTTTCGTTTTCTATTTTTCTGCATACTCTGTGTTTGCTACTTCCGCTGTGCTACTAACAAATCTAAGTGCAGAACTTTGAAAAGCTTAAAGTCCAAGTGTTTGGCTATATTCACCCCCCCCCTCTCTAGCCATCCGGGTTCCAACAGATCCAACTCCTCCTCATGGTCCATATCATAGCCCTATATATATCCCATGGTGGCATGAAACTAAGAGGTTAATCGATCCAGATATAAATCCTAGAGAACACAAGAAATCCTGGTCTATTCTGTCCTCCCTCTCTCTCTCCCTCTCACCCTCTCGGTTCATCGGACTCGAAGAAAAAAAAAATAGCCGGGCTAATTTTTTTCTTCCACCCCTCCAGGCGGTGCGGCACCAGTAGAAACAGTGGGTTCTTTCTATTCTCCTCCACGCGTGAAGCACAGGGAAGCCATGCATGGCTTTGCATGGAACAACGGTAGAAGAAAACAACTTCCTGTTTTCTCCATGCAACAAGTTGCGGTGCAACATGTTTTGGCTTTCGGTGAATTAAGTTGCACATGCAACATAATTATTCTCCTCTGGTGATTTAATCCTGGTGCAAATAAAAGTTGCCATGCAACTTTCAGCTCTTAAGCGCAGCTTTTGATCCTGGAGTAATAAAAGTTACTCGCGCAACTTTTATTCAGGATCAAGAAAAGTTGCAAGGCTCAAGGGCGGTGTGGGCATTGCTCAAGGTAGCCATGTTGCTCACGCAACTTGACTAAAAGCAACAAAGTTGTTTTGCTCAGGGTTTGCATTCACATTAGAGAAGAAGGCACGCCATTGAGAAATTGCTGTGGAGATGAGGACGAGTTGCTGTGGTCAGCAACTCAAAGTTCGAGTGCCGACGGGGAAGGAAAGGTGTAGTTGAGTTTGTGTTTGGATTATATATTTCCTAGGAGCGGCCGGCGGCATCCCTTTGGTTAGGGATTGTTTGGCCCAAGGAGAAGGGATCGACTTGGAGACCACGGTTCTTGGTAGATCGTCGCCCATACGCTGTCCAAGAGGGGAGGGTCATACGGTAGAAGATCGTAAGTTAATGGAATATATAATTCTTCCTTAGCTCCTTTTGTTTATTATTATGCATTGTTTTAATTGCCTTGTCATTTCATGTTATTTAGTTAATTATTTTGATTATTTGTCATGGTTAATAATTAACTAATTGGACCCCGACCATAAACACAAAAGTCGGCGATCCACTCGTCGCCTTTTCCGTGGTCGAACGATCAAGCAAATTACAAGGCTCGATCTTTGTGATTGGACAAGTTGTAATTTAGATCGTTCGATATGGCACGAGATGGTCGTTGGGAGACGGGTCTCCATTCGGATTAATTTTTTAATCCGTAGACATGGAGTGGTCTCTCAAGGACGACCAAGTATTCGCTTAGGAAACCCGCCAAGCCATACCCAACACTAGGCGCCCAAGAAGAGGATACGGTTTGGCCGAGACTGTGGATAATGACACAGCTGAAACGATGACATGGAGGGTGCCCCTATAGCCTCTCAGGCGCCAGAGTTCAAGTATAAAAGTGGTTTCACCACGTTGATTCTAGTCATCAATTCAAGCTCTCAAAATCTCAATGATAAAGCTTCCGTGCTTAAGTTCTCTGTGCCCATGAAGTTTCAGACTACTAAATCGGAGGTGGGTACCTTTGACTTATCTTTATTAGATATGATCATACTTCTATACATAGTTTTATATGAATAGTAGTAGGGATACATGCTATATATGTTCCTGTATGTCTTTACTTGATACTTGCTGTCTGATTTGATTTACCGCTTTACTATCATGTTTACTGTGTATATTGGATTACGGATGACACACTTTATACCTAGCACTAGGTATAGGATGTGGTGCATAATTGTTACCTGGACCTCAAAATTTCATGTTGATTTCGGGAGGTTTATGTTAATACGAAACTTTGAGGGGATAAATTACTAAAAACCCAAAATTAAGGATGATGTTGTAAATAACCAAACCATGTTGGCTAACTTGTAAAATGTCATCCCACATAAAACCCTTTTTTCATTTCCTCCCCTGCAAACACACGCCGCAACCTCTATCTCTATTGTAGAACCGCAGCAGTTGAGATTCCTTCCTCCTTTTGGGAGCAATTCCGTGACGACAACTTCTTCCTCTTCGGCGAAACTCAATCTCAAGGAGCTTTCAATTCGGCGATCCCTCCTTGCTTCTTCATCTCCTCTCTGCACTGCAGGCCATCGTGAGCTTCCCTCTTCACGATTCTTCGCCTTTCCGTGATACACCACAACGCTGACGTCCAATGAGTCGAGAGGACCCCAAAGGCAAAGGACTACCTACCAGACTCTATTTAATGGGTATGGGTTGCTTCTTAATTTGGTAGAGGTATTCCCAATAGGATTGGCAGTGGGTCTTTCCTTGATTTGTGATTTTTGATTTGTTGGCTTCAGGATTAGGGTTGGAAATCACTGCTTTAAATGATTGCTTTGGTGAAAACAGTGCTATCATAGGTAAGGATTATACTGGCAAATCAGTAGGTGGTGGGTATGTGGATTGGTTTGAAATAGTATCAAACCACATATTTTTATACATCTGGATGTTTAATCCACTGTCCTATCTCATTGAGCAATTATGATTAAAAATCAACAGTAGATAATTACCTATTTATCTTCATTTTCTAATGAGTGAAATTTGGTAGCATAATAAATGACAATTGCGTCTTTGACTAAAATGTAAGTCTTTTCATTAGTTCTAATGTGATTTGGAGCAAGGATAGTAATAATAGAACTACTGGCCAATGAGACCTTGTACTTCATGGCAACTAATTCTTAAGGAAAAAGAAACATATTATATATGTTAGTGATATGAGAGAAGTGTCCCAAGGCAATCGCCTTATGATTGTAAATATTCATTTTAATAAATGATAATTCACTATTTGAGTATACATGTTTGTGTATTTGATTGGGATCTTAAACTCATCTACTGAATGTCCGCAATACAATTCACAGCATAAGAGAATTTGTGATGGGATCACAACTAGTGATTATCTCTAAATGTGCAATTGTGAAGTATTGAAAATATCCCTAGTCGATGAATTGATAAAAACGGACATTATCAATTCTGTTGAGACTAGCATGGGTTATTCTCTAATCAGCTGATTCTCACTGGCTGGTGAAATTGGTATGTCCGGAGATAAACATGGATGCTAGTTAAGGGAACTAGTTCATTGGAGTGACTAGCTGTAAAACTTCATATGGTAATCTATATAGATATGTCAATGAAGTTATTACTGCGGCTTAAGTGCGATGTTCCTTTGACTTGCGGTGTTCAAGTCATCTTGGTCATGGAGACTTATACTTTAACATCTTAAGCAAGCATCTCCTAGGAGGTGTGGACCCAGGATGATTGGGTATAAGCCGAAATGCCCGAAGATGTTTGAGCAGCCTACAAAGGATTCACCACTCCTTGCGAGGAGATGTATACCGAGGCCTATCATTGGATTGTTACTCAAAGCCTCTGCCCAGAGCATATCATGTTTAGAGTGTGAGTCTCTTAAATACATGAGAGTAATTAGAAATCCAAAGGACGAGAAAGACACTACTTGGGCTAGGTGTGACGTAGTCAGCCTAGTGGGGATTGACACAAATAGACCGTGTCCTGAACCAAGTGGGTATAAGATGGTGAAGGGAATGGGGCACGATTCATTAGAGCTGCTGAAGGGTTTCAGAATTACTTCTGAGGTCAACCGTTGATCTTTCGATTAATTGGGGGTCATGATGTACTACTAGGTGCCACTCATGATCGTTCTATAATTAGTTGATTATAGACGGCCAATATAAATCGAAAGCCTATTTAGTCACACGCACTACGAGTAATCCGAGGGATTTAAAACGAGTTGAAAATTAGATTTTCCAACCAAGAGAAATAAGTCGAATCTGAGTTAATCAGAGGCGCAACAGAAACTTAAAATGGCTAAGTCCTTTGAAGGCTTATTGGGCGAATTAAATGAGTTTAATTCGCGATCGGTTCGGCTCGGTTTGGCCGGCCAAAGAGGGTGTTAACCCCCTTTGGTTTGGCCGGCCACAACAAGGGGAAGAAACTAATTTATTTGGTTTAATTAATAAAATAAATCTAGCGCGATTTGTTTTATAAATTATGGATAAATAAATTTGTATAAAGAAATTTATATAAATAAATTTATAGAAATTTATTCCTTTTATAGAAATTAAAATGATCCATGGAATGTTTTATTTTAATTTTATAAAATCAATTAAGAATTGATTTTTTCATAATAAGAAAGTTTATAAATTTCTTATAAAATTTATTCCATAATTAAAGGAGAGAATTATTTGTTTTATTATAAAGTTAGTTATAATAAAACTAGGCATAACGGAATTATTCATAAGAAAATTTATAAGATAAATTTCTTATGAAAATTAATTCCGTTAAAGAGGAGACTTAGCAAGGGAGAGATTACTATATAAAGGAACCAAAGGCTAGCCTTGAATTCCAATCGATATAGAGCTATCAAGAGATTTATTTCTCTCCCTCTCTCTCTTATTCTCTCTTCTCTCTTTCCCCTTAGGGCCGGCGCCCCTTAGGGCATCCTAGGGCCGGCGCCCTACTTGAAGGTTAGGGCCGGCGCCCCTTCATCCACCTAGGGCCGGCGCGCTTCTTTCCTTAGGGTTGGTTGCCGTGAGCCATCAAGGAGAAGAAGAAGCCAAGACAAGAAGAAGAAGACGCGGATCGCATCTCCTCTCTTCCAGGAATTTAGATTCTGTTCCTTGTCGGTTAGTTTCCATTCTTTTCTCTTATTGTTCTAGTTGTGCCTTTAGAGAATCTAGTAGTTCTCGTCGGCACAAAACTCGTGACTTTGCGAAGTTATCCCGAAGAGAACTCGGCGTGGACGCGAATAGAGGCGAAGCTTCCAAGGGACGCTACGGTTGGATCTCGTCCCTTTTCTTCGAGTTACGCGAGGTACAAAGTAAATTAGTTTACTCTTCCACAATGTTTTAATTTATGATTACGTCCACACATCATAAGGTCGCATGCTAGATACGTGGTTAAAATAATTTGTGAAATTATTTTATGCTATTTCTTCCGCTGCACGTAAAATTTTAAAATATTACGAACCCGTATCCTTGTCAACATGCACCCGGTCCCAACAATATATATATATATATAATATATATATATATAATATATATATATATATACAATATAATATATATATATATATATATATATATATATATATACAGTTCGGATCACCTGCGGACACGGGCTGCGGACGAGTCCTACGTGGTGACGTGGTCTGTGGGCGGAACGCTGCATGGACAAAACAAAAAACAAAATCAATATCGCAGTAATGTTTTCGTGACCCGACTCTCGTGCCCGCAGCTCCTCCCTCTCTCGCGAACCCTAATCTGTGTTTTTCCGGCTGCGGCGATCCCCCGCCTCCCTCTATCTCGTGCCTGCCCCTGCGTTGTCGTGGTATGCCGATCCCCCACCTCCCTCTCTCTTTCGCGTCCGAAGCCTGCACCAGTGTTGCCGCCTAGCGCCTGCGCCTGCCCCTATGATTTTCCGCCTGCCGACTACCACTTGCGCCGATCTGACCCGCCTCCTCCCCTCGCCGAAGCAGGTATCAATTTCAATGTCATTTTGTATTTTTTCTGTAATTTCCTCGTCGTTGAAGCCCTTTTGTTCCTCCGATCGCCGAAGCCCTAACTATCCAAGAAGTCGCCGAAGCCCTAATGCAATTTTTCTGTGATTTTGTCAAATTTTGCTGCTTCTCCTGCTTTTTCAGCGATTTTGTGAAATATTTTTGTGATTTTGTTAAAATTTGTTGTGATTCTGTGCAATTCTCATTTTGCGATTTTGCTTTGTAATAGCAGGTATTTGCTATTACAATTCTATGACTTCAGCGATTTTGTGCAATTTCAATGTCATTTTGTGATTATTCTATTCTGTCAATAGCAGTTATTTGCTGCAATTCTCGTTCATTATTTTGTGATTCTGTGATTTTGCGAATCTAGCAGGTATTTCCTATGATTCTGTGATTTTGTGAAGTTTTTAATCAATAGCAAGTATTTGAGATATAAAATTACAGTATACGGTTTTTTCTGATAAAATATTAGATGAATTTATCCAACCAATTAGATACTTCAACAAGAGACCTTGTTGCTAGCCATCCAAGCTTGTATGATCTGTTATCAGTAGGTATAGTCTTTCGTTGCATGGTAGTCCTTTTTTCATCATTTTATCATAAGGATATCCCCTAAATAACATCCTATAGTGTAGTGTCTTCTTCTAATGACATCATAAGGTCGCATGCTAGATACGTGGTTAAAATAATTTGTGAAATTATTTTATGCTATTTCTTCCGCTGCACGTAAAAATTTAAAATATTACGAACCCGTATCCTTGTCAACATGCACCCGGTCCCAATAGTGGTATCAGAGCCGGTTAGTGTTCGACATAATCATAAAATTGTTTTGCGGAAAACTTTGTCATGATCTCAATTTTGGAAAAATTTTCAATTATGGAAACTTTCCAATTATAATAAATTTTAGATTTAAGAATTTCAAAGTTTGGAAATCCTCATGAAATTTCACAAACGTTTGAAATTTCCTAGTTTCTGAAATTTTATAATAATTGTGAAAACTTCTCATCTTTGGAAACTTTCCAATTTTGGAAATTTTTCTATTTTAGAAATTTTCCAATTTGGAAATATGTAAGTTTTCTTTGAACTGGAAACTTACAATTATTCTGAAAAACCTATTATGAAATCTCGCAATTTTGGACACGTTCTTTTAACAAAGTCTAGACAAATTCATGGACAGTTAATTGACAATTAAATTTGAATTGGTTTTTAAATTGACAACAAAATTTTTTATTTTGGATTGAGCCTCGAGGAGCCGTCCAATTTAAAGTTAGTTGTTGTAATTTAATTTCCCAATTTTAAAATTGAAATTGTCATGTTTAATTTGGATTGAGCCTCGGGGAGCCGTCCAAATTGGATTTACGAGAAATTACTTTTCTTTGGGTATCTGAGCCTCGGGGAGCCACTCTTAGAAAACGATTTGTTGTAATTAATTAAATCCATGAATAAAATATGTTTTAAGAGGTGATGCTCTTACATATTGTTGTCTCTAAAATTAATTAGGAAAATGGTTTCCTATAGAGTATCTTAAAAGAGATTTTCATGAAAATAATATGTGGTTGAATTAAGGGAATCTATCTCTTAATTTAATAAGATTTGATTTAGAGAAATCAAAGTCTTAAACATATTATTTCTGAAATTGATTATGACAATTTAGGAAATTATTTCCCAAAACAATTCCTTCAATAAAGTATGAAATTAGAATTAGGAAATCCGGTTCCTAATTCAATTAATGAGACTTGATAAATTAAGTCACATACATACTTTATTAAGGAAATCGTTAGTCATGACATAATTATATGTCATGAATGTGCTTAGAAAAGAAAGGATGAGACCCAAAACCCCTTACAAAATATTAAGGCCAACACCTTCCATTAATATGGTTAGAATCAGAGTTTTATTTCTCGTTTGGGTTGATGGACACATCCATGCCCAGCTTGAACCTCAACATGTTCAAACCATGGAATTAGTTTATGTATAATATAATTGGAGTCAGAGGTCAATCCTTAGTTTTGGTTGTTGGACACATCCAAGCCTGACTAAACGGTTGAATGAGCTCCAACCATATTAAAACTATTTCTTGATTAATGGGTCAGCCTTAAGCTTGGAACATCGATTTGTTGTGCCACAGCCAAGGTCGATGTAAAGAGAGGTGCAGTTGGGTGCTATGTATAATGTTGCATACTTGTTAATGAGTTAACAACCCAATGATTTATGCAAACATTCAATTAGTTGATAGCATAAAGTGATAGTTACATATATGTGATATGTAATCGGTATAATTACCTACCTTCATAGCTAAGAAAAACTTGATGGCCACAGCCATGGTAGTTCTTATCTATGGTTGGATATTAACCTATTTGGAGATGTTCCTACGATCTCCCGAATTAATAATAAGGGTGACTCAATTCGTAAAATAAATAGGATTTAATTTATGTATGATGATACATTCTTTAATTATTCTTCTCACATAATCTCAATTTGTATTTCTAGGATAATCACTCGATCATGTCTTCCCTAAACTTGCATTCCATTTTGGACACCAATAAACTGACTGGGCCGAACTTCATGGACTGGCTTCGAAACCTGAGGAGAGTCCTCAAGGCAAAGAAGCTTGCTAATGTCCTTGAAGATCAACTTCCCAACCGTCCTCCCGAAAGTGCAACTCCAGACCAATTTCCTGAGTTGCTCAACCTGCTAAAGACTTTAAAGCCTTCTGTGAAGCAGTATCTAAAGACGGTACTGTTAGTTGGTTCCTCGAAGAAAGGTTCTAAGAGGAAGGCCAAAGAATAGAATAAGGGAAAGGAGAAAAAGGCCAAAAAGACTGAAAATACCCTAAAAGGCATTTGCCATCACTGTGGCAAGGAGGGTCACTTGCGAAGAAACTGCAAGATTTATCTTGAGTCCTTGAAAGAGAAGGCATCCGATGCCCCATCCTCTTCAAGTATCTTCGTTATTGAATGTCACTCTATTTCCTTAAACACTTGGGTACTTGATACTGGGTGTAGCTCACATATATGTAATGACATACTGGGGCTAAGGAATAGAAGAAGACTCGTCAAAGGAGAAGCGAATTTGCGAGTTGGAAACGGAGCAAAGATTGCTGCTATTGCCATCGGAACATATTTGCTAAAGCTCCCCACTGGACGTGTCTTAGAATTGGATAATTGTTATTTCGTTCCTTCGTTAATAAAGAACATTGTATCTATTTCATGCTTGAATGAAAAGGGTTATCATTTAACTTTTAGTAACAATTGTTGTTACATAACTTTAAATGGCGTTCTTTATGGGAATGGAACTTTGTGCAATGGCATCTACACGTTAGATTTATCCAGTGACGTTTTCAATATCGAAGTTAGCAACAAACGTGCTAGAATAGATAATCGAATAGACTCCTACACTTGTCATTGCCGTCTTGGCCATGTAAGTAAGAAACGCATGACCGAATTACACCGATGTGGAATTCTGGAATCATTTGAACCCGGTTTATTTGATACATGTGAATCATGCTTAAAAGGCAAGATGACCAAATTACCCTTCTCCAGAAAAGGTAATCCAGTGGAAGAATTGCTTGGTCTGATACATACTGATGTATGTGGACTAATGTCAACTCTTGCACAAGGAGGCTATAGCTACTTCATCACCTTTATCGATGATCACTCACGATTCGGGTATGTGTTCTTGATGAAACACAAATCTGAAGCCTTTGAGAAATTCAAAGAGTTCAGAAATGAAGTAGAGAAACAACTTGGCAAAAGTATTAAGATACTTCGATCCGATCGGGGTGGTGAATACTTAAGTCAAGAGTTTCAAGATTATCTTAGGGACAATGGGATACTGTCCCAATGGACTCCGCCGTATACACCACAGTATAATGGTGTATCTGAGAGGCGCAACCGAACCTTGATGGACATGGTTAGGTCGATGATGAATCATGCAACTCTTCCAAAATCCTTTTGGGGCTATGCACT
>JAGFNQ010006939.1:93808-251910 GCA_024364735.1 Boesenbergia rotunda
GTGACATTGGGATGTCCGGAGATAAACATGGATGCTAGTTAAGGGAACTAGTTCATTGGAGTGACTAGCTGTAAAACTTCATATGGTAATCTATATAGATATGTCAATGAAGTTATTACTGCGGCTTAAGTGCGATGTTCCTTTGACTTGCGGTGTTCAAGTCATCTTGGTCATGGAGACTTATACTTTAACATCTTAAGCAAGCATCTCCTAGGAGGTGTGGACCCAGGATGATTGGGTATAAGCCGAAATGCCCGAAAATGTTTGAGCAGCCTACAAAGGATTCACCACTCCTTGCGAGGAGATGTATACCGAGCCCTATCGTCGGATTGTTACTCAAAGCCTCTGCCCAGAGCATATTATGTTTAGAGTGCGAGTCTCTTAAATACATGAGAGTAATTAGAAATCCAAATGACGAGAAAGACACTACTTGGGCTAGGTGTGACGTAGTCAGCCTAGTGGGGACTGACACAAATAGACCGTGTCCTGAACCAAGTGGGTATAAGATGGTGAAGGGAATGGGGCACGATTCATTAGAGCTGCTGAAGGGTTTTAGAATTACTTCTGAGGTCAACCGTTGATCTTTCGATTAATTGGGGGTCATGATGTACTACTAGGTGCCACTCATGATCATTCTATAATTAGTTGATTATAGACGGCCAACATAAATCGAAAGCCTATTTAGTCACACGCACTACGAGTAATCCGAGGGATTTAAAACGAGTTGAAAATTGGATTTTCCAACCAAGAGAAATAGTCGAATCTGAGTTAATCAGAGGCGCAACGGAAACTTAAAATGGCTAAGTCTTTTGAAGGCTTATTGGGCGAATTAAATGAGTTTAATTCGCGATCGGTTCGGCTCGGTTTGGTCGGCCAAAGAGGGTGTTAACCCCCTTTGGTTTGGCCGGCCACAACAAAGGGAAGAAACCAATTTATTTGGTTTAATTAATAAAATAAATCTAGCGCGATTTGTTTTATAAATTATGGATAAATAAATTTTATAAAGAAATTTATATAAATAAATTTATAGAAATTTATTCCTTTTATGGAAATTAAAATGATCCATGGAATAGTTTATTTTAATTTTATAAAATCAATTAAGAATTGATTTTTTCATAATACGAAAGTTTATAAATTTCTTATAAAATTTATTCCATAATTAAAGGAGAGAATTATTTGTTTTATTATAAAGTTAGTTATAATAAAACTAGGCATAACGGAATTATTCATAAGAAAATTTATAAATAAATTTCTTATGAAAATTAATTCCGTTAATTCCGTTAAAGAGGAGACTTAGCAAGGGAGAGATTACTATATAAAGGAACCAAAGGCTAGCTTTGAATTCCAATCCATATAGAGCTATCAAGAGATTTATTTCTCTCCCTCTCTCTCTTATTCTCTCTTCTCTCTTTCCCCTTAGGGCCGGCGCCCCTTAGGGCATCCTAGGGCCGGCGCCCTACTTGAAGGTTAGGGCCGGCGCCCCTTCATCCACCTAGGGCTGGCGCACTGCTTTCCTTAGGGTTGGTTGCCGTGAGCCATCAAGGAGAAGAAGAAGCCAAGACAAGAAGAAGAAGACGCGGATCGCATCTCCTCTCTTCCCGGAATTTAGATTCCGTTTCTTGTCGGTTAGTTTCCATTCTTTTCTCTTATTGTTCTAGTTGTGCCTTTAGAGAATCTAGTAGTTCTCATCGGCACAAAACTCGTGACTTTGCGAAGTCATCCCGAAGAGAACTCGGCGTGGACGCGAATAGAGGCGAAGCTTCCAAGGGACGCTACGGTTGGATCTCGTCCCTTTTCTTCGAGTTACGCGAGGTACAAAGTAAATTAGTTTACTCTTCCACAATGTTTTAATTTATGATTACGTCAACACATCATAAGGTCGCATGCTAGATACGTGGTTAAAATAATTTGTGAAATTATTTTATGCTATTTCTTCCGCTGCACGTAAAATTTTAAAATATTACGAACCCGTATCCTTGTCAACATGCACCCGGTCCCAACAATATATATATATATATATATATATACAGTTCGGATCACCTGCGGACACGGGCTGCGGACGAGTCCTACATGGTGACGCGGTCTGTGGGCGGAACGCTGCATGGACAAAACAAAAAACAAAATCAATATCGCAGTAATGTTTTCGTGACCCGACTCTCGTGCCCGCAGCTCCTCCCTCTCTCGCGAACCCTAATCTGTGTTTTTCCGGCTGCGGCGATCCCCCGCCTCCCTCTATCTCGTGCCTGCCCCTGCGTTGTCGTGGTATGCCGATCCCCCACCTCCCTCTCTCTTTCGCATCCGAAGCCTGCACCAGTGTTGCCGCCTAGCGCCTGCGCCTGCCCCTACGATTTTCCGCCTGCCGACTACCACTTGCGCCGATCTGACCCGCCTCCTCCCCTCGCCGAAGCAGGTATCAATTTCAATGTCATTTTGTTTTTTTTCTCTAATTTCCTCGTCGTTGAAGCCCTTTTGTTCCTCCGATCGCCGAAGCCCTAACTATCCAAGAAGTCGCCGAAGCCCTAATGCAATTTTTCTGTGATTTTGTCAAATTTTGCTGCTTCTCCTGCTTTTTCAGCGATTTTGTGAAATATTTTTGTGATTTTGTTAAAATTTGTTGTGATTCTGTGCAATTCTCATTTTGCGATTTTGCTTTGTAATAGCAGGTATTTGCTATTACAATTCTATGACTTCAGCGATTTTGTGCAATTTCAATGTCATTTTGTGATTATTCTATTCTATCAATAGCAGTTATTTGCTGCAATTCTCGTTCATTATTTTGTGATTCTGTGATTTTGCGAATCTAGCAGGTATTTCCTATGATTCTGTGATTTTGTGAAGTTTTTAATCAATAGCAAGTATTTGAGATATAAAATTACAGTATACGGTTTTTTTTGATAAAATATTAGATGAATTTATCCAACCAATTAGATACTTCAACAAGAGACCTTGTTGCTAGCCATCCAAGCTTGTATGATCTGTTATCAGTAGGTATAGTCTTTCGTTGCATGGTAGTCCTTTTTTCATCATTTTATCATAAGGATATCCCCTAAATAACATCCTATAGTGTAGTGTCTTCTTCTAATGACATCAATAAAAGAATTTTATATTTTTGAAAATCAATAAGTGTTAGATGTGTATACTGAAATACATGATTTCTTTATATGAATATCTTTATTTTTGAAAAGAGAATCACAACTACACTAGGTGCTTGTTTACATTAGTACATGCACGAAGTCCAATTACTTTACGTTGTAGATAACATGGTGTGTGGTGTCACATGGAAGATCATATTATCAGTTCCTTGCTTAGTATAAGTAGAGACTCACAACCAAGATGGAATTGGACAAACCATCGGAATGATTATAGTGTAATTAGGTGTGGTTGGTCTTGACCATAGAATTACACTAGTGTGCTTTGAGTACATTGAGCAAGACCAAAACCCGAGGTTATCCAATTTGTACTGACTCGATAATTGGATAGAACCTCAGATTTTATTATGGAGTACGATCCCTTAATCCCTATATAATAACGGGCATATATTATTATTTATTATTTCTTTGATTTACCAATGGGCGAGATCTATTCTGTTTAGATCGATCGGCCTGGTAAGTTAAGAGATAATATTAATAATATGATGTGTTGTTGATTATTGACGGAATCTGTGTCCTGGTTAGTAAGGTTGATGATGCCCTCTTGATGAGCTCGAATGGTTTATCATGCTAAACCCTGCAGGTAGATTTGATCCGGTATGATGATAAGGTCGAGTGGTACTAGTCAAGGATCCAGAAGTTAATTAATTTGAATTGTCAGTAATTTAAATTAATTAACGGACATTCGATATCATAAACACAGGGGGATGGACGACTCATAATAAGTGGAGCTCATATGTAAATATGGGGGTTGGTGAGGTAAGTCAATGAGGGCCCTTTAGTAGCCCTATATATTGTTGGGATCGGGTGCATGTTGACATGGATGCAGGTTCGTAATTTTAAAATTAATTACGTGTAGCGGAAGGTTTAGCATAAATAATTTCTCTAATTATTTAACCACACATCTAAGCATGTAATTTTATCTTGTGTAGACATGATCATATATTTAAAATTTTGCAGAAACATAAACTAATTTACGTATTACCACGCGTAACTCGAAGGAAGGGATGAGATCCAACCGTAAGCGTCCCTTGGAAGCTCCGCCTCTATTCGCGTCCATGCCGAGTATCTTCGGGATGACTTCGCAAAGCCACGAGTTTCGTGTTCTCGAGAACTACTAGATTCTCCGAGAATGCGACAAGAAAAACCAAGAGAGAAGTCGAAAGACTAACCACAAAAGGATGGCCGAAATCAAAATTCCGGCGAAGCAAAAGAAGAGGCTTGCAACAAAAAGGATCCTTGCGGCAAACTCTAATTCCGGCAGCACCTTCTTCCGGCCAAGAGATGGCCGGAGCTTCCTTCTCCGGCAGCAGGTGGTGGTCGGCAGGGAAAGGGCAGGGGCGGCCGGCTGGTGCTCCTTCTTGGGGCTGGTTGGCGCACGGCAAGAAGAGGAGAAGAGAAGGAGAGAAAGAGAGGGAGAGAGCCTATGCCTTCATCTCTATGATTATCACCCAAGCCTTGCCTTGGGTCCTTTATGTAGTGGCCTCTCAACCATCAAGCCTCTCAAATATGGAATAACTTATTCTATCATGCCAAGTTTAATTTTATATCATGGTTAAAATCATATTTTAATTCATGATAAAAAATCAATCAAGTCTCTTCTCTCCTATGGAATAAATTTTCTTATCATGGTAAATCAATCCATGATTGATTTTATAAAATAAATCAATCCATGGTTCATTTTAATTTCTATGTTTGTGTATTTGATTGAGATCTTAAAATCATTTACTGAATGTCCGCAATATAATTCACAGCATGAGAGAATTTGTAATGAATTCACAACTAGTGATTATCTCTACATGTGCAATTGTGAAGTATTGAAATTATCCCTAGTCGATGAATTGATAAATACGGACACTATCAATTCTGTTGCGACTAGCATGGGTTATTCTCTAATCAACTGATTCTCACTGGCTGGTGACATTGAGATGTCCGGAGATAAACATGAATGCTAGTTAAGGGAACTATTTCATTGGAGTGTCTGGCTGTAAAACTTCATATGGTAGTCTACATATAGATATGTCAGTGAAGTTCTTACTGCAGCTTAAGTGCGATGTTCCTTTGACTTGTGGTGTTCAAGTCATCTTGGTCATGGAGACTTATACTTTGACATCTTAAGCAAGCGTCTCCAAGGAGGTGTGGACCCAGGATGATTGGGTATAAGCCGAAGTGCCCGAAGATGTTTGAACAACCTACAAAGGATTCACCACTCCTTGCGAGGAGATGTATATCCGAGGCCTATCGTCGGATTGTTACTCGAAGCCTCTGGCCAGAGTATGACATGTTCAGAGTATGAATCTCTTAAATATATGAGAGTAATTAGAATCCATAGGACGAGAAAACGTTACTTGGGCTAGGTGTGACGTAGTCAGCCTAGTGGGGATTGACACACATAGACCATGTCCAGAACCAAGTGGGTATAAGATGGTGAAGGGAATGGGGCACGATTCATTATAGCTGCTGAAGGGTTTCAGAATTGTTTCTGAGGTCAACCGTTGATCTTTCAATTAATTGGGGATCATGATGTACTACTAGGTGCCACTCATGATCGTTCTATAATTGATTAATTATAGACGGCCAATATAAATCGAAAGCCTATTTAGTCACACGCACTACGAGTAATCCGAGGGATTTAAAATGAGTTGAAAATTGTAATTTCCAATTAAGAGAGATTAAGTTTGGTTGTGCCAAACGATAAGTCGAATCTGAATTTTTCAGAGACGCATCGGAAGTGTAAAATGGCTAAGTCTTTTGAAGACTTAATAGATGAATTAAATAAGTTTAATTCATTGGGGCTTGGCTTGGATGGGCCGGCCAAAGAGGGCCTCCATCCTCTTTGCTTGGCCGGCCACAACAAAGGGAGAAAACCAAGTTTTTGGTTCAATTTATAAAATAAACCAAGTGTGGTTTGTTTTATAAAATTATGGATGATATAAATTTTTATATAATAAACCAAGGTTTGGTTTGTTTTTCATGGAAATTAAAATGAACCATGGATTGGTTTATTTTATAAAATCAATCATGGATTGATTTACCATGATAAGGAAATTTATTCCATAGGAGAGAAGAGACTTGATTGATTTTTTATCATGAATTAAAATATGATTTTAACCATGATATAAAATCAAACTTGGCATGATGGAATAAGTTATTCCATATTTGAGAGGCTTGATGGATGAGAGGCCACTATATAAAGGACCCAAGACAAGGCTTGGGTGATAATCATAGAGATGAAGGCATAGGCTCTCTCCCTCTCTTTCTCTCCTTCTCTTCTCCCCTTCTTGTCGTGCGCCAACCAGCCCCAAGAAGGAGCACCAGCCGGCCACCCCTGCCCTTTCCCTGTCGACGACCACCTGCTGCCGGAGAAGGAAGCTTCGGCCATCTCTTGGCCGGAAGAAGGTACTGCCGGAATTAGAGTTTGCCGCAAGGATCCTTTTTGCCACAAGCCTCTTCTTTTGCTTCGCCGGAATTTTGATTTTGGTCATCCTTTTGTGGTTAGTCTTTCGACTTCTCTCTTGGTTTTTCTTGTCGTGTTCTCGAAGAATCTAGTAGTTCTCGAGAACACGAAACTCGTGGCATTGCGAAGTCATCCCGAAGATACTCGGCGTGGACGCGAAGAGAGGCGGAGCTTCCAAGGGACGCTTACGGTTGGATCTCGTCCCTTCCTTCGAGTTACGCAAGGTAATACGTAAATTAGTTTATGTTTCTGCAAAAATTTAAATATATGATCATGTCTACACAAGATAAAATTGCATGCTTAGATGTGTGGTTAAATAATTAGAGAAATTATTTATGCTATACCTTTCGCTGCACGTAATTAATTTTAAAATTACGAATCCGCATCCATGTCAACATGCACCCGGTCCCAACAGTGGTATCAGAGCCAAGGTTTGTGTTCGACATAATCATATAATTGTTTTGCGGAAAGCTTTATCATGATCTCAATTTTGGAAAAATTTTCAATAATGGAAACTTTTCAATTATGGTAAATTTTCGATTTAGGAATTTCAAAGTTTGAAAATCCTCATGAAATTTCGCAAACTTTTGAAATATCTCTGTTTCTGAAACTTTATGATAATTGTGAAAACTGTCCATTTTTGGAAACTTTCCAATTTTGGAAATTCCCTATATTGGAAATTTTCGAATTTTGAAAAACGTAAGTTTTTTTTGTACCAGAAACTTACAATTATTCTGAAAACCTTTTATTTTTGGAAACTTTTCATTTATAGAAAGCTCACAATTTTGGGCACTTTCTTTCAAGAAAGTCTGGACAAATTATGGGAATATTAATTGGTATTTAAATTTATAATTAGAAATTAAATTATTTACAAAATTCTTTATTTTGGATTGAGCCTCGGAGAGCAGTCCAATTTAAAGTTAGTTGTTATAATTAAATTTCCTAAATTGAATTTAAGCTGTCAAATACTTAATTTGGAATGAGCCTCGGGGAGTCATCCAAATTAAGTTATTGATATTAATTTTCAATAAATAAAATATGTGATCAAATCTTGAAAATTTTTGAGGTGATTCTCAAACGATAATTTCCTTATTTGATTTATGAGGTGATGCTCTTACATATTATTGTCTCAAAAATTAATTAGGAAAATTGTTTCCTATAGAGTATATTTTCTTAAATATGATTTTCATGAAAATAATATATGGTTGAATTAAGGGAATCTGTCTCTTAATTTAATAAGATTTGATTTAGAGAAATTAAAGTCTTAAACATATTATTTTTGAAATTGATTATGATAATTCAGGAAATTATTTCCCAAAACAATTCCTTGAATAAAGTATGAAATTAGAATTAGAAAATCCGGTTCCTAATTCAATTAATAAGACTTGATAAATTAAGTCACATACATACTTTATTAAGGAAATCGTTAGAACATGACATAATTATATGTCATGAATGTGCATAAAAGAAAAAGATGAGATCCAAAACCCCTTACAAAATATTAAGGCCAACACCTTCTATTAATATGGTTAGAACCGGAGTTTTGTTTCTCGTTTGGGTTGATGGACACATCCATGCCCGGCTTGAACCTCAACATGTTCACACCATGGAATTAGTTTATGATTAATATAGTTGGAGTCAAAGGTCAATCCTTAGTTTTGGTTATTGGACACATCCAAGCCTGACTAAACGGTTGAATGAGCTCCAACCATATTAAAACTATTTCTTGATTAATGGGTCAGCCTTAAGCTTGGAACATCGATTTGTTGTGCCACAGCCAAGGTCGATGTAAAGAGAGGTGCAGTTGGATGCTATGTATATTGTTGCATACTTGTTAATGAGTTAACAACCCAATGATTTATGCAAACATTCAATTAGTTGATAGCATAATGTGATAGTTACATATGTATAATATGTAATCGGTATAATTACCTACCTTCATAGCTAAGAATAACTTGATGGACTCTAGCCATGGTTGTTCTTATCTATGGTTGGATATCAACCTATTTGGAGATGTTCCTACGATCTCCCGAATTGATAAAAAGGGTTATTCATTTCGAAAAATAAATAGGATTTAATTAATGTATATTGATGCATTCTTTATCATTCTCATCACATAACCTCAATTTGTATTTCTAGGATAATCACCTGATCATGTCTTCTCTGAATTTGCGTTCCATTTTTGACACCAATAAGCTGACTGGGCCAAACTTCATGGACTGGCTTCAAAACCTAAGGATAGTCCTCAAGGCAGAAAAGCTTGCTTATGTTCTTGAAGAACAACTTCCCAACCATCCTCCTGAAGATGCAACTCCAGACCAGTCAGTGGTCTATCAAAAACATGTGGCCGATTCTGAACTTGCGAGTTGCATCATCCTGGCCGCTATGGTACCTGAGCTACAAAAGCAGCATGAGCATATGGATGCTCATACCATCGTCTTCCATCTTCATGAGTTGTTTGACGAGCAGGCGAGATCCGAAAGGTTTGAGGTCTCCAGACTCCTCTTCACCTCTAAGATGCAGGAAGGCACTTCTATTTCACAGTTTGTGTTGAAGATGTTGGGGTACATTGAGTGACTATGCACACTCGGATTTGCAATGGATCACGAACTAAGTATTGACTTAATTCTGCATTGTTTGCCCAAGAGTTACTCACAATTTGTGATGAACTATCGGATGAACAAACTGGAGACTACCATTCCTGAGTTACTTAACCTGCTGAAGACTGTAGAGCCTTCTGTAAAGCAGGATCAGAAGACGGTATTGTTAGTTGGTTCCTCAAAGAAAGGCTCTAAGAGGAAGCCCAAAGAACAAAATAAGGGAAGGAAAAAAAAGGCCAAAAAGATTGAAAAGGCACCAAAAGGCACTTGCCATCACTGCGATAAGGAGGGCCACTGGCGAAGAAACTGCAAGGTTTATCTTGAGTCCTTGAAGAAGAAGCATTCGATGCCCCATCCTCTTTAGGTATCTTCGTTATTGAATGTCACTCTATTTCCTCGGACACCTGAGTACTTGATACTGGGTGTAGCTCACATATATGTAATGACATATAGGGGCTAAGGAATAGAAGAATACTCGTCAAGGGAGAAGTGAATTTGCGAGTTGGAAATGGAGCAAAGATTGTTGTTGTTGCCATCGGAACATATTTGCTAAAGCTCCCTACTGGACTTGTCTTAGAATTGGATAATTGTTATTTTGTTCCTTCGTTAATACAGAACATTGTATCTATTTCATGCTTGAATGAAAAGGGTTATCATTTAACTTTTAGTAACAATTGTTGTTACATAACTTTAAATGGTGTTCATTATTGGACCGGAACTTTATGCAATGGTATCTACACGTTAGATTTATCCGGTGACGTTTTCAATATCGAAGTTAGCAACAAACGTGCTCGAATAGATAATCAAATAGACTCCTATATGTGGCATTGTCGTCTTGGCCATGTAAGTAAGAAACGCATGACCAAATTACACCGATGTGGAATTCTGGAATCATTTGAACCCGGTTTATTTGATACATGCGAATCATGCTTAAAAAATTATCCTTTTCCGAAAAAGGTAAACCAGTGGGAGAATTGCTTGGTCTAATACATACTGATGTATGTGGACCAATGTCAACTCATGCACAAGGAGGCTATAGCTACTTCATTACCTTTATTGATGATAACTCACGATTCGGGTATGTGTTCTTAATGAAACACAAATCTGAAGCTTTTGAGAAATTCAAAGAGTTCAGAAGTGAAGTAGAGAAACAGCTTGGCAAAAGTATTAAGATACTTCGATCCGATCGGGGTGGTGAATACTTGATTCAAGAGTTTCAAGATTAACTTAGGCACAATGGGATATTGTCTCAATGGACTCTGCCATATACACCACAGCATAATGGTGTATCTGAGAGCCGTAACCAAACCTTGATGGACATGGTTATTGTTAGTAATATGAGAGAAGTGTCCTAAGGCAATCGCCTTATGATTGTAATCATTTACTTTAATAAATGAATATTCACTATTTGAGTATACATGTTCGTGTATTTGATTGAGATCTTAAACTCATTTACTGAATGTCTGCAATATAATTCACAGCATGAGAGAATTTGTGATGAATTCACAACTAGTGATTATCTCTACATGTGCAATTGTGAAGTATTGAAATTGTCCCTAGTCGATGAATTGATAAATACGGAAACTATCAATTCTGTTGAGACTAGCATGGGTTATTCTCTAATCAGCTGATTCTCACTGGCTGGAAACATTGGGATGTCCGGAGATAAACATGAATGCTAGTTAAGGGAACTAGTTCATTGGAGTGACTAGCTGTAAAACTTCATATGATAGTCTATATATAGATATGTCAGTGAAGTTCTTACTGTAGCTTAAGTGCGATGTTCCTTTGACTTGCGGTGTTCAAGTCATCTTGGTCATGGAGACTTATACTTTGACATCTTAAGCAAGCATCTCCATGGAGGTGTGGACCCAGGATGGTTGGGTATAAGCTGAAGTGCCCGAAGATGTCTGAACAGCCTACAAAGGATTCACCACTCCTTGCGAGGAGATGTATACCCAAGGCCTATCGTCGGATTATTACTCGACGCCTCTGGCCAGGGCATCACATGATCTGAGTATGAATATCACAGATACATGAGAGTAATTAGAATCCGTTGGAAGAGAAAGACATTACTTGGGCTAGGTGTGACGTAGTCAGCCTAGGGGGGACTGACACACATAGACCGTGTCCTGAACCAAGTGGGTATAAGATGGTGAAGGGAATGAGGCACGATTCATTAAAGCTGCTGAAGGGTTTCAAAATTATATCTGAGGTCAACCGTTGATCTTTCGATTAATTGGGGGTCATGAGGTACTACTAGGTGCCACTCATGATCGTTCTATAATTGGTTGATTATAGACGGCCAACATAAATCGAAAGCCTATTTAGTCACACACACTACAAGTAATCCGAGGGATTTAAAACGAGTTGAAAATTAGATTTTCCGATCAAGAGAGATAAGTCGAATCTGAATTTATCAGAGACGCATCGGAAGCTTAAAATGGCTAAGTCTTTTGAAGGCTTATTGGACGAATTAAATGAGTTTAATTCGTAAGGTGACGGCTTGGATTTGGCCGGACAAAGAGGGTCCCCACCCTCTTTGGTATGGCCGGCCACAATAAAAAGGGAAACCAAATTGTTTGGTTTAAATTATAAAATAAATCGAGCGTGATTTGTTTTATAAAATTATGGATAAAGAAATTTATATAAAGAAATTTATATAAAGAAATTTTTATAAAGAAATTTATAGAAATTTATTCTTTTTTATGGAAATTAAAATGAACCATTGATTGGTTTATTTTATTTTATAAAATCAATTATGAATTGATTTTTCCATGATAAGAAAAATTTATATAGTAAATTTCTTGTAAAAATTTATTCCATAATAAAAGGGGAGACATGGTTGTTTTTATTATAAATTAAGTTATAATAAAAACTTGGCATAACGCAATAATTCATAGAAAAATTTATAAGATAAATTTCTTATGAAAAATTTATTCCGTTAAAAGGAGACTTGGCGATAAAGAGGCTACTATATAAAGGTACAAAGGCAAGGCTTGGAAATTAATTCAAGAGATCAAGGATTCTTGCCTAGCCTCTCTTGCTCTCCTTCTCTCCCTCTCCCTCTTCTAGGGCCGGCTACCTTCTCCCTCTTCTAGGGCCGGCTTCCCTCACCTCCTTTGCCGTGAGCCACCTCCACCAAGAAGGTGCCAAAGGAGAAGAAGAAGCGGGGCGCGACTCCTTCCTTCCTCCCGGAATCTTGATTCCGTTTTTCGTTTGGTGGTTAGTTTTCCATCTCTCTCTCTTGATATTCTTGTCATGCCTTTGGAGAATCTAGTAGTTCTTGTCGGCACGAAACTCATGGCTTTGCGAAGTCATCCCGAAGAGAACTCGGCGTGGACGCGAATAGAGGCGGAGCTTCCAAGGGACGCTACGGTTGGATCTCGTCCCTTTCTACGAGTTACGCGAGGTATTAAGTAAATTAGTTTACTTTCTGCAAAATTTTAAATGTATGATCATGTCTCCACAACATAAGGTTGCATGCTAGATACGTGGTTAAAATAATTTGAGAAATTATTTATGCTAAATCTTCCGCTTCACGTAATTAAATTTTAAAATTACGAACCCGTATCCTCTATGTCAACATGCACCCGGTCCCAACAGTGGTATCAGAGCTGGTTAGTGTTCGACATAATCATATAATTGTTATGCGGAAAACTATGTCATGATCTCAATTTTCGAAAATTTTCCAATTATGGAAACTTTCCAATTATGATGAATTTTACATTTTGGAATTTCAAAGTTTGGAAATCCTCATGAAATTTCGCAAACTTTTGAAATATCCTAGTTTCTGAAATTTTATGATAATTGTGAAAACTTCGCATTTTGGAAACTCTCAAATTTTCGAAATATCCTATTTTGGAAATTTTCCAATTTTGAAAATATGTAAGTTTTCTTTGTACCAGAAACTTACAATTATTCTGAAAACCTATTACGAAATCTCGCAATTTTGGGCACTTTCTTTCAAGAAAGTCTAGACAAATTTATGGATTATTAATTGACAATTAAATTCGAATTGGTTTTAAATTATTAACAAAATTCTTTATTTTGGATTGAGCCGTCCAATTTAAAGTTAGTTGTTGTAATTTAATTTCCAATTTTGAATAAAATTATCATGTTTAATTTGGTTACGCCTCGGGGAGCGGACCAAATTAGATTTACAACAAATTCCTTTTTTTTGGGTATCTGAGCCTCGGGGAGCCACCCAAAGAAAATAATTTGTTGAAATTAATAAATCCATAAATAAAATATATAATCAAATCTTGAAATTTTGAGGTGATTCTCAAACGATAATTTTCTTATTTGATTTAAGAGGTGATGCTCTTACATATTGTTGTCTCCAAAATTAATTAGGAAAATGGTTTCCTATAGAGTTTTCTTAAATAAGATTTTCATGAAAATAATATGTGGTTGAATTAAGGGAATCTGTCTCTTAATTTAATAAGGTTTGATTTAGAGAAATCAAGGTCTTAAACATATTATTTCCGAAATTGATTATGACAATTTCGGAAATTATTTCCCAAAATAATTCCTTGAATAAAGTATGAAATTATAATTAGGAAATCCGGTTCCTAATTCAATTAATGAGACTTGATAAATTAAGTCACATACATACTTTATTAAGGAAATCGTTAGTACATGACATAATTATATGTCATGAATGTGCTTAGAAAAGAAAGGATGAGACCCAAAACCCTTTACAAAATATTAAGGCCAACACCTTCCATTAATATGGTTAGAACCGGAGTTTTGTTTCTCGTTTGGGTTGATGGACACATCCATGCCCGGCTTGAACCTCAACATGTTCAAACCATGGAATTAGTTTATGATTAATATAGTTGGAGTCAGAGGTCAATCCTTAGTTTTGGTTGTTGGATACATCCAAGCCTGACTAAACGGTTGAATGAGCTCCAACCATATTAAAACTATTTCTTGATTAATGGTTCAACCTTAAGCTTGGAGCATCGATTTGTTGTGCCACAGCCAAGGTCGATGTAAAGAGAGGTGCAGTTGGGTGCTATGTATATTGTGGCATACTTGTTAATGAGTTAACAACCCAATGATTTATGCAAACATTCAATTAGATGATAGCATAAAGTGATAGTTACATATATGTGATATGTGATCGGTATAATTACCTACCTTCATAGCTAAGAATAACTTGATAGCCACAGCCATGGTTGTTCTTATCTATGGTTGGATATCAACCTATTTGGAGATGTTCCTACGATCTCCCGAATTGATAAAAAGGGTTATTCAATTCGAAAAATAAATAGGATTTAATTAATGTATGTTGATGCATTCTTTATCATTCCTCTCACATAAGCTCAATTTGTATTTCTAGGATAATCACTCGATCATGTCTTCTCTAAATTTGCGTTCCATTTTGGACACCAATAAGCTGACTGGGCCAAACTTCATGGACTGGCTTCGAAACCTGAGGATAGTTCTCAAGGCAGAAAAGCTTGCTTATGTCCTTGAAGAACAACTTCCCAACCGTCCTCCTGAAGATGCAACTCCAGACCAGTTTCCTGAGTTGCTCAACCTGCTGAAGACTGTAGAGCCTTCTGTAAAGCAGGATCAGAAGACGATACTGTTAGTTGGTTCCTCAAAGAATGGTTCTAAGAGGAAGCCCAAAGAACAAAATAAGGGAAGGAAGAAAAAGGCCAAAAAGACTGAAAAGGCACCTAAAGACACTTGCCATCACAGTGGCAAGGAGGGCCACTGGCGAAGAAACTGCAAGGTTTATCTTGAGTCCTTGAAGAGGAAGGCATCCGATGCCCCATCCTCTTTAGGTATCTTCGTTATTGAATGTCACTCTATTTCCTCGTACACCTGGGTACTGGATACTGGGTGTAGCTCACATATATGTAATGACATAAAGGGGCTAAGGAATAGAAGAAGACTTGTGAAGATTGTTGCTGTTGCCATCGGAACATATTTGCTAAAGCTCCCTACAGGACTTGTCTTAGAGTTGGATAATTGTTATTTTGTTCCTTCGTTAATAAAGAACATTTTATCTATTTCATGCTTAATGAAAAGGGTTATCATTTAACTTTTAGTAACAATTGTTGTTACATAACTTTAAATGGTGTTCTTTTTGGGACCGGAACATTGTGCAATGGTATCTACACGTTAGATTTATCCGGTGACGTTTTCAATATCGAAGTTAGCAACAAACGTGCTCGAATAGATAATCAAATAGACTCCTATACGTGGCATTGTCGTCTTGGCCATGCAAGTAAGATACGCATGACCAAATTACACCGATGTGGAATTCTGGAATCATTTGAACCCGGTTCATTTGATACATGTGAATCATGCTTAAAAGGTAAGATGGTCAAATTACCCTTTTCCAGAAAAGGTAATCCAGTGGGAGAATTGCTTGGTCTAATACATACTGATGTATGTGAACCAATGTCAACTCTTGCACAAGGAGGCTATAGCTACTTCATTACCTTTATCGATGATCACTCACGATTCGGGTATGTGTTCTTGATGAAACACAAATCTGAAGCTTTTGAGAAATTCAAAGAGTTCAGAAATGAAGTAGAGAAACAGCTTGCCAAAAGTATTAAGATACTTCGATCCGATCGTGGTGGTGAATACTTGAGTCAAGAATTTCAAGATTATCTTAGGGACAATGGGATATTATCTCAATGGACTCCGCCGTATACACCACAGCATAATGGTGTATCTGAGAGGCGTAACTGAACCTTGATGGACATGGTAGATCCATGATGAATCATGCAACTCTTCCAAAATCCATTTGGGGCTATGCACTTAAGACAGCTGTTTACTTGCTAAACAGAGTCCCGACCAAGGTAGTCTCTACTACTCCATATGAGACGTGGAATAGTAAGAAACCTCACTTAACTCACCTTAAGATATGGGGTTGTCCTGCTTATGTGAAGCGGACTGTATCAGACAAATTGGATGCTAAGTCTGATAAATGTCTATTTATTGGATACCCTAAGGAAACAAAGGGTTACCAATTCTATCATCCCTTGGAACAAAAGGTGTTTGTTTCAAGGCATGCTGTATTTCTCGAAAAAGAATTTCTTTTACAAGAAAACAGTGGGAGTGGCATTGAACTTGATGAAGTTCAAGAAACTCCAATAGACATTACAGAGACACCTAGTCTTGACCCACAACCGAGAACTCATGATGATGAGCTATCAGTTGAACCTAAAACAACACCACCTCTTCGTAGGTTTGATAGGACACGCAATATTCCAGAGAGATATGGATTTCTCATAAGTGAATCGAACGACGTGTTACTCATTAGCGATGACGAACCTATCAGTTATGAAGATGTTCTGAAAAGTTCAGAAATGGACAAACGACTTGAAGCCATGAAGTCGGAAATAGATTCCATGTACGAAAATCAAGTATGGGACTTGGTTAACCCACCTGAAGGGATTAAGCCCATAGGGTGCAAGTGGGTTTTCAAGAAGAAAACCGACATGGAAGGTAATGTTGTTACCTTTAAGGCTAGATTAGTGGCAAAAGGATATCGTCAGAAACAAGGAATTGATTATGACGAAACCTATTCGCCAGTAGCTATGCTTAAATCCTTTCGGATGCTCCTGGCCATAGCAGCTCATTATGATTATGAGATATGGCAAATGGATATGAAAACAGCTTTCCTTAATGGAAACCTGCTTGAGGATGTATAAATGATACAACCTGAAGGTTTCACATCAGTTGATAAAACCAAAATATGCAAGCTTCGACGATCCATATATGGACTGAAGCAAGCATCCAGGAGCTGGAACATCCGTTTTGATGAGACAATCAAAGAGTTTGATTTCTAACAAAATCCTGACGAACCTTGTGTATACAAGAAGGTTAGTGGGAGTGCAGTCATATTCCTAGTATTATATGTCGATGACATATTACTTATAGGAAACGATATATCAGTCTTACAGTCGGTTAAAATTTGATTGTCCAAAACTTTCTCCATGAAAGACCTGGGAGAAGCAACCTATATCCTTGGGATTAGAATCTATAGAGATAGATCAAAACGGTTGCTTGGTCTTTCGCAGTCTACATATATAGACCGAGTGCTAAAAAGGTTTAGCATGTCAGAATCCAAGAAATGTTACCTTCCCATCAGGCATGGGATCAACGTTTCAAAGTCTATGTGTCCGCGCACAGAAGACGACAGGATTTGCAAGAATAAGATTCCTTATGCATCCGCGATAGGATCTATCATGTATGCTATGTTATGTACTAGGCCCGATGTATCATATGCTCTGAGCGTCACGAGCAAATACCAGTCTGATCCAGGAATGGATCATTGGGCGGCTGTCAAGACAATCCTTAAGTACTTAAGAAGAACTAAGGATGTGTTCCTAATATATGGAGAAGGAGATATGGTAATAATTGGGTATACAGATGCCAGTTTCCAGACAGATAAGGATGACTCCAAATCTCAGTCTGGATACGTATTTACTTTGAATGTAGGCACAATAAGTTGGAAGAGTTCCAAGCAAGACACTGTAGCGGATTCTACCACGGAAGTGGAATATATTGCAGCTTCGGAAGCAGCAAAAGAAGAAGTCTGGATCAAGAAGTTTGTCTCGGAACTTGGTGTGGTTCCAACCATTGATGAAGCAATACCGGTTTACTGCGACAACAATGGAGCCATTGCACAAGCAAAGGAACCAAGGTCTCATCAGCGATCCAAACATGTGCTTCGCTGCTATCATCTGATCAGAGAGATTATAAGTAGGAATGATATACAAATTGAGAAAATTCCCACTGAAAAGAATTTAGCGGATTCTTTAACTAAGGTCTTGCCTCAAAGTAAGTTTGAGGGTCATGTTAGAGCCTGTGGTATTGGATACCATAGCGATTGGCATTAGGCCAAGTGGGAGTTTGTTAGTAATATGAGAGAAGTGTCCTAAGGCAATCGTCTTATGATTGTAATCATTTACTTTAATAAATGAATATTCACTATTTGAGTATACATGTTCGTGTATTTGATTGAGATCTTAAACTCATTTACTGAATGTTCGCAATACAATTCACAGCATGAGAGAATTTGTGATGAATTCACAACTAGTGATTATCTCTACATGTGCAATTGTGAAGTATTGAAATTGTCTCTAGTCGATGAATTGATAAATATGGACACTATCAATTCTGTTGAGACTAGCATGGGTTATTCTCTAATCAACTGATTCTCACCGGCTGAAGACATTGGGATGTCCGGAGATAAACATGAATGCTAGTTAAGGGAACTAGTTCATTGGAGTGACTAGCTGTAAAACTTCATATGATAGTCTATATATAGATATGTCAGTGAAGTTCTTACTGCAGCTTAAGTGCGATGTTCCTTTGACTTGCGGTGTTCAAGTCATCTTGGTCATGGAGACTTATACTTTGACATCTTAAGCAAGCATCTCCATGGAGGTGTGGACCCAGGATGGTTGCGTATAAGCCGAAGTGTCCGAAGATGTTTGAACAGCCTACAAAGGATTCACCACTCCTTGCGAGGAGATGTATACCCAAGGCCTATCGTCGGATTATTACTCGAAGCCTCTGGCCAGAGCATCACATGATCTGAGTATGAATATCATAGATACATGAGAGTAATTAGAATCCGTTGGACGAGAAAGACATTACTTGGGCTAGGTGTGACGTAGTCAGCCTAGTGGGGACTGACACACATAGACCGTGTCCTGAACCAAGTGGGTATAAGATGGTGAAGGGAATGAGACACGATTCATTAAAGCTGCTGAAGGGTTTCAGAATTATATCTGAGGTCAACCGTTGATCTTTCGATTAATTGGGGGTCATGAGGTACTACTAGGTGCCACTCATGATCGTTCTATAATTGGTTGATTATAGACGGCCAACATAAATCGAAAGCCTATTTAGTCACACGCACTACGAGTAATCCGAGGGATTTAAAACGAGTTGAAAATTAGATTTTCCGATCAAGAGAGATAAGTCGAATCTGAATTTATCAGAGACGCATCGGAAGCTTAAAATGGCTAAGTCTTTTGAACGCTTATTGGACGAATTAAATGAGTTTAATTCGTAAGGTGACGGCTTGGATTTGGCCGGCCAAAGAGGGTCCCCACCCTCTTTGGTTTGGCCGGCCACAATAAAAAGGGAAACCAAATTGTTTGGTTTAAATTATAAAATAAATTGAGCGTGATTTGTTTTATAAAATTATGGATAAAGAAATTTATATAAAGAAATTTTTATAAAGAAATTTATAGAAATTTATTCTTTTTTATGGAAATTAAAATGAACCATGGATTGATTTATTTTATTTTATAAAATCAATTATGAATTGATTTTTCCATGATAAGAAAAATTTATATAGTAAATTTCTTGTAAAAATTTATTCCATAATAAAAGGGGAGACATGGTTGTTTTTATTATAAATTAAGTTATAATAAAAACTTGGTATAACGCAATAATTCATAGAAAAATTTATAAGATAAATTTCTTATGAAAAATTTATTCCGTTAAAAGGAGACTTGGCGATAAAGAGGCTACTATATAAAGGTACAAAGGCAAGGCTTGGAAATTAATTCAAGAGATAAAGGATTCTTGCCTAGCCTCTCTTCCTCTCCTTCTCTCCCTCTCCCTCTTCTAGGGCCGGCTACCTTCTCCATCTTCTAGGGTCGGCTGCCCTCACCTCCTTTGCCGTGAGCCACCTCCACCAAGAAGGTGCCAAAGAAGAAGAAGAAGCGGGGCGCGACTCCTTCCTTCCTCCCGGAATCTTGATTCCATTTTTCGTTTGGTGGTTAGTTTTCCATCTCTCTCTCTTGATATTCTTGTCGTGCCTTTGGAGAATCTAGTAGTTCTTGTCGTCACGAAACTCGTGGCTTTGCGAAGTCATCCCGAAGAGAACTCGGCGTGGACGCGAATAGAGGCGGAGCTTCCAAGGGACGCTACGGTTGGATCTCGTCCCTTTCTACGAGTTACGCGAGGTATTAAGTAAATTAGTTTACTTTCTGCAAAATTTTAAATGTATGATCATGTCTCCACAACATAAGGTTGCATGCTAGATACGTGGTTAAAATAATTCGAGAAATTATTTGTGCTAAACCTTCCGCTGCACATAATTAAATTTTAAAATTACGAACCCGTATCCTCCATGTCAACATGCACCCGGTCCCAACAGTTATATCTATGATGAATCATGCAACTCTTCCAAAATCCTTTTGGGGCTATGCGCTTAAGACAGCTGTTTACTTACTAAACAGAGTCCCGACCAAGGTAGTCTCTACTACTCCATATGAGACGTGGAATAGTAAGAAACCTAATTTATCTCACCTAAAGATATGGGGTTGTCCTGCTTATGTAAAACGATATTGCTCCGCTACTGGTGCTCATGGATAGCAGCAATTCATTTCCAAGATACAACGACGTCGTCTCGGAATAGTAGCACTTCAAATTTCGAGACCGGCAAACCTTTCCGTAGGGTTTTTGTACTCTCGATGCAGAAGATGGATGAAAGTCTGATAAATGTCTATTTATTGGATACCCTAAGGAAACGAAGGGTTACCAATTCTGTCATCCCTTGGAACAAAAGGTGTTTGTTCAAGGCATGCTGTATTTCTAGAAAAAGAATTTCTTTTACAAGAAAACAGTGGGAGTAGCATTGAACTTAAAGAAGTTCAAGAAACTCCAATAGACATTACAGAGACACCTAGTTTAGACCCACAACCAATAACTCATAATGATGAGCTATCAGTTGAACCTAAAACAACACCACTTCTTCGTAGGTCTGATAGGACACGCAATATTCTAGAGAGATACGGATTTCTCATAAGTGAATCGAACGATGTGTTACTCATTAACGATGACGAACCTATCAGTTATGAAGATGTTCTGAAAAATTCAGAAAGGGATAAATGACTTGATGCCATGAAGTCGGAAATGGATTCCATGTACAAAAATCAAATATGGGACTTGGTTAACCCACCTGAAGGGATTAAGCCCATAGGGTGCAAGTGGGTTTTCAAGAAGAAACCCGACATAGAAGGTAATGTTGTTACCTTTAAGGCTAGATTAGTGGCAAAAGGATATCGTCAGAAACAAGGTTTTGATTATGACGAAACCTATTCGCCAGTAGCTATGCTTAAATCCATTCGGATGCTCCTGGCCATAGCAGCTCATTATGATTATGAGATATGGCAAATGGATGTGAAAACAGCTTTCCTTAATGGAAACCTACTTGAGGATGTATACATGATACAACCTGAAGGTTTCACATCGGTTAATAAAACCAAAGTATGCAAGCTTCGATGATCCATATATGGACTAAAGCAAGCATCCAGGAGCTGGAACATCCGTTTTGATGAGACAATCAAAGAGTTTGATTTCTCACAAAATCTTGACAAACCTTGTGTGTACAAGAAGGTTAGTGGGAGTGCAGTCATATTTCTAGTGTTATATGTCGATGACATATTACTTATAGGAAACGATATATCAGACTTACAGTCAGTTAAAATTTGGTTGTCCAAAACTTTCTCCATGAAAGACCTGGGAGAAGCAACCTATATCCTTGGGATTAGAATCTATAGAGATAGATCAAAACGGTTGCTTGGTCTTTCACAGTCTACATATATAGACCGAGTGCTAGAAAGGTTTAGCATGTCGGAATCCAAGAAAGGTTACCTTCCCATCAGGCATGGGATCAACCTTTCGAAGTCTATGTGTCCGCGCACAGAAGATGAGAGGATTTGCATGAATAAGATTCCTTATGCATCCGCGATAGGATCTATCATGTATGCTATGTTATGTACTAGGACCGATGTTTCGTATGCTCTGAGCGTCACAAGCAGATACCAGTCTGATCCAGGAATGGATCATTGGGCGGCTGTCAAGGCAATCCTCAAGTACTTAAGAAACACTAAGGATGTGTTCCTAATATATGGAGAAGGTGATATGGTAATACGTGGGTATACAGATGCCAGTTTCTAGATAGATAAGGATGACTCCAAATCTCAGTCCGGATACGTATTTATTTTGAATGAAGGCGCAATAAGTTGGAAGAGTTCCAAGCAAGACACCGTAGCGGATTCTACCACGGAGCTGAATATATTGCAACTTCGGAAGCAGCAAAGGAAGCAGTCTGGATCAAAAAGTTTGTCTAAAACTTGGTGTGGTTCAAACCATTAATAAAGCAATACCGATTTACTGTGACAACAATGGAGCTATTGCACAAGCAAAGGAACCAAGGTCTCATCAGCGATCCAAACATGTGCTTCGCCGCTATCATCTGATCAGAGAGATTATAAGTAAGAATGATATACAAATTCAGAAAATTCCCACTGAAAGGAATTTAGCGGATCCTTTAACTAAGGTCTTGCCTCAAAGTAAGTTTGAGGGTCATGTTAGAGCTTGTGGTATTGGGTACCGTAGCGATTGACATTAGGCCAAGTGGGAGTTTGTTAGTGATATGAGAGAAGTGTCCTAAGGCAATCACCTTATGATTGTAATCATTTATTCTAATAAATGATTATAATCATAAGGCGATTGCCTTAGGACACTTCTCTCATATCACTAACATATATAACCCCATATGGTATGAAACCAAGTTGATTTTTCTTTTGGATGATTTAATCCTAGAAACACAAGAAAATCCTAGCCTCTTCTCCTCCTTCTCTTTCTCGTTCTCTCTCCCTCGGTGTGCGGCGGCAATTTTAGATGGAGAAATTTCTTCTCCACGCTCACGGTGGCACACGACTTAAATTGCTTGGAGTAGAAGGCAATTAATTTGCCAAGGCACGGACTCCAACGCAATTAGAATTGGCTTTTGGCATTCTTGTCGTGAGCCTCCAAATTAATTGCCAAGGCACGGTTTCCGAGGCAATTACTTGGCAATTCTTGCGGTGAGCCCGTGCGCCTCCAAGGCAAATTAATTGCTGCCTCACGCCATGAGCCTCCGAGGCGATTTCTTGCCTCACAGCAATTTTTTGAGAGTAGAGAGCAGATGAAATTGCGCATGGTAATTTTCTGAGCAGAACGACAACTTGTTTCTCCAAGCGTGAGTTTGCTTCTCCAAGCAAACTGGTTCTCGGCATCTTGGCTTGTTGCTCAAGGGAGGAAAAGCAATTTTCCTTTAGGGAGCAAAACCTTGCCTGAGTGATGCATGGAGAAAGAGACAAGTTACTCGGGCGTCGTCGATGGAGGAGAGGAATAGTAAAGTTTGTGTTTGGATTATCTCCTTGGAGTGGCCAGTGGCATCCCTTTGGATAGGGATTGGTTGGCGCAAGGAGAAGTGATCGACTTGGTGACCACGGGTCTTGGTAGATCGTCACCCACACGATGTCCAAGAGGGGAGGGTCATATGGTAGAAGATAGTAACGTAACGGAAGATATATTTTTCATTGGCTCCTTTTGTTTTTAATTGTGCCTTATTCATTTGCCTCGTCATTTTATGTTTGTTATTTAATTATTTTGATTGCGAATCATAGTTAATAATTATTTAACTGGACCCGGACTATAAACACAAAAGCCAGCAATCAACTCGTCGCCTTTTCCGTGGTCGAACGATTGAGCAAATTACAAGGCCAATTTTGGTAATTGGCCAAGTTGTAATTTGGATTGTTCGATACGGCACGAGACGGTTGATGGGAGACGGCTCTCCATTCGGATTGAAATTTTAATCCGTAGGCATGGAGAGGTTTCTCGGATTGAGCAGGTATTCGCTTAGGAAACCTGCCAAGCCATACCCAACAGTAAGCAGTGCTTGAAGTATTGATTATTGAAATTTTCTGCTTCTCCATGTAATATTAATTATTGATTGCATTCAGTAAGCAGTACTATCTTACATCAAATTGCTTTTTTGTTATGTTATTCATTTTCATCAAATTGCTTATCTATTATCTAATATTATGTGGGGTCACCCAGAAAATAAAAGGAAATATAGTTGACGATCAAGAATACATTCCGCAAGTTATAGAAGATCGAAAGCCAAAAATCGGAATGGAATTCCCATCATGACAACTTCTTCCTCTTCGACGAAACTCGATCTCAAGGAGTTTTCAATGCCGACGATCCCTCCTTGCTTCTTCATCTCCTCTCCACACTGCAGGCCATCGTGAGCTTCCCTCTTCATGATTCTTCACCTTTCCGTGATACTCCACAACGTCGACGTCCAATGAGTCTAGAGGACCCCAAAGGCAAAGGACTACCTACCAGACTCTATTTATTGGGTATGGGTTGCTTCTTAATTTGGTAGAGGTATTCCCAATAGGATTGGCAGTGGATCTTTCCTTGATTTGTGATTTTTGATTTGTTGGCTTCAGGATTAGGGTTGGCAATCACTGCTTAAAATGGTTGCTTTGGTCAAAACAGTGCTATCATAGGTAAGGATTATAATGGCAAATCAGTAGGTGGTGGGTATGTGGATTGGTTTGAAATAGTATCAAACCACATATTTTTATACTTTTGGATGTTTAATCCACTGTCCTATCTCATTGAGCAATTATGATTAAAAATCAACAATAGATAATTACCTATTTATCTTCGTTTTCTAAAGAGTGAAATTTGGTAGTATAATAAATGACAATTGCGTCTTTGACTAAAATGTAAGTCTTTTCATTAGTTCCAATGTCATTTGGAGCAAGGATAGTAATAATAGAACTACTGGCCTATGAGACCATGTACTTCATGGTAACTAATTCTTAAGGAAAAAGAAACATATATATATATATATACACACAAAATTTACTATGGACTCTTATTGTGATATTTCCTTACGGTTTATACCGCAAACATACATGATTCTTCCCCCAACTTTGCAGTACTGTGTTTTTAGTTCCATATTAACCATTAAAGTAGTACTGTTCCATGGTAGTATTGTTTGATTAGGTATCGGATTGGTAATTAAAGTGATATCTTGGCTTTTGACTTGGACCAAAACTAAGAGTGAACTTAATCCCAAATAAGCATGGGATAATTATTTAATTAGATGTAATTAAGTGAAATAGGATGATTAGGTTAACTCTAATACCATTTAGGGCTTTTGTTACCTAGTTACTTCTTGCGTAAATAGCTAAACAATTATGTCCTTTGAAGAGTACATTGATTGATTTGATTGATTGTGGATTACCTGGACAGGGTTTTTTGTTCTATCACGAGCACCTATATTGGAGATGAGTACCTTCTGACTTATCTCTGTAGATATTTCAGGTTTCTATGCATGATTTCTTTTATGGATAGTAGTAGGATTCACCTTTATCTGTCTTTTGTTTATCCTGCTTGATACTTACTGCTTGAACCATTTACATACTTAAATTTATTTTCAATATAGTCTTCATACTTGATACTCTAATTCTAGAGAGTACACACATTACTGATACCTAGCATTATTGCATGCATAGTAGGTTATTTGTATGTCATGATTTATGCTTCAGACCTGTGCATGTCATTTTGAGGTTTGCTTGATGGGTGTTAGCATCACGCACGATTTTTGCATTATTGCATAACTGGCGATCCTTAGCTCCATTGTGGTTGAGACACACACTGTCACTCATGGGTTAGTTGTACTATCAGGAGGGTGTGTTCAGTTACCCTGTCAAGACTCTGCTCGGTCGTTCATGGGTAGTGGTACCCACAGCAAAGTAGCAAACAGGGATCCCTTCTCTTTCCCATGATACGAGGAGATAAGAGCAGTGCTCCCCCATATGATTTGGGGTAGGATGGGTGTGTCCTCCGCCAACATCCTATCTACTCCATCACTCAGGAGCAGTGATAGCAGTGTGCATACAGTTGTTATAACCCCACCCACTCAACGTCACCCATGACCGGTGACGGTGGCTGACTAGCATCAGGGGTGACCATGTCATTACATCATGTGCACGATCGCATATATTATATTTGTTTGTGTTTGCTGTATTTGTTTGAGCTATGATTGCTACATTTGGATGACATGCATATACAAGAGGTATGTTAGTTGCTTATGGTCTAGTAACCATTCAGGTTCAGAGATTTATGACCTACATACTCCACAGGTGAGTTTGATATGGATATATATTTGCATGTAGTGTACCAACCATATATTCTAATTTTCCCATTGAGATTGTATCTACTTACTTCTGTGCTACTGTTGTATGACTTTTTTACAACCATGCATATCTATCTATTTATATATCCATGGAATCCCCTTGGACTCACAATCATTTGCTTATTTTTTCTTTTTCAGGATGGGACCACTAGGAGAGCCTAGCAGCCAATCCCGCTTATCGCATAGTGGATTTATTTTATTCCGTATTTTCCTTTAATTATAGTTGGGATGTACTTTTATTTTATATATGCTTTGTGGACTTGCCGCACATGTTATAATTTTATATATTTGCATTGTTGGTCTACCCAAAGGGCATTTTGGAGTTTGGTTTTGCGATGGTTCATTTATATTAGTAGCGATAGATATTTATTTCTCTTTATTTACTCTTTATTTCTAAATTGATGGATGAGATATGTGTGGAGGTCATGGAGTTCATATTATGTATGTATAAGATTTATATTGTCCATCGTACAGGGGAGGTGTTGTCCGATTTTTGTCGAGCATGCGACCCCTTGGGGCGTGACAATTTATTTGGTATCAGAGCGAGGTTGGCGAGTAAACTTGGGTATTTATGGATTTTTACGGATTTTATCTGATATAAATTTATTCGACATTAGGTCGATTTTGTGATACATGTCGGTTTTAGTGTTTTAGAGTTTTATGAATTTTGTTTTGGGAGTCATTTACTTTGGGACTTGGCGGCAACGGGACATCTCCAAGTGGCACATAGGTAAATTGGTAAAGATTTGTAGACTTGATCATTTCATGATATTTGGTACTATCTTAACAGGATGTCTCATCATATTGAGTTGACTCTGCCTCAGAGACATGGGGGTCAGGGACGACAACCTAGGTGACCACATGAGGCGGTAGGGTTTGAGACTGTCGGTCAGGTAGCAAGGTCTCCTAAGAGGACGACTGAGGCAACCCCTATTGACCAAAGTGTTCTAGGGTGTCAGGATTCTCAGCTAGTGGGGGTTTCTTCCCCATTTCAGTCGTCAATTCCCACAGTTTCACAAGGGTTGCCACCTCCAACATGTAGCATTGTCCCACCTATGGTACCTGTAGGATCGAGATGAGCGATAGAGGGAGTGAATATTGCTTATAAGAAATTTTGGATTTTAATACAATCGAGTACGTAGTGGAAAACAAAACACGCACACTAACACAGGTCAGTTTTACTTGCTTCGGATTCTTGACCGGCTCCTACTGCAAGGCCCATGATCCTTAATCATTTGCATTGGGCAATCACTAACAGTCAAAAGTATGTACAGATCACAATGCTATAGTGTGCAAAACTTATAACAAACATACCGAACTCCTTCATTGAGTTGAAGTTCTTCGCTCGGAGAGTCGGATGGTGTTTCGGCGTTGTCGAGACTTTAATCGCGCAACACACCAGAAATTGAACTGATTACAGAGTGTGAGTTGATGTCTGAAGTGCTGCTCTTGACCCCTTTATATAGTTCTCATTCAGGCGCTTGAAAGGCCTTTCAGGTGCCCTAGTTGCACGGTCTCAGGCGGGAATTTTATCCACTGTAGAGTCAAACACTATCCTGGCTCAGGCACCTTAATCCCTTTCAGGCGCCTGAGTGCCTACGTGGCTCCTCCACTCAGTACACGCCACGCAAGTTTGACCGTTGCACTAGCTCAGCCACCCGTTGCAAACTCTTAGGCACTTGAGTCCCATTCAGGCATGTATGGATTTACAACTAGTGTTGTCTTGGTCCTAACTTTTAGGTTTCACCTGAAACCCTAGGTCAGACCATCGCCTATTGTTCCCTCTTGGGGAATGCATCCTTACCTACTCCTCTCAGGAGAGTTTACCTTTTGCCAATCGGCTCCTCCGGTTGGAATTTTCCTTGGCCTCCGAAAACCCAGAACTCGACGACGCTAAACCTCGACCTGTCTCGACTCCTGCCCATAATCCCTGCTCGGCAAAGTCTTCTACTCGGTCCCCTGGACCATGACTTCATGCTCGACTTCACTCACCAAGGCATCATTGCCCGATCCTCGACTAGGACTTCTTGCTCAACCCTGCAAGTCAAGACTTCGTGCCAAGCTTACCTAGGACTTTCCTGCAAGCTTCACAAATTTAACAGTACACACAAACTAGCTTAACTTGAACCCTTTGCCACTTATAAAAACAAGGTTCAATCTTGTGCTTCTGGCACGAACAATCTCTCCCTTTTTGATTATGACAACCTTGTTCAAAGTTAAGCTAAAAACAACCTTAAACAAAACAACATTAAATAGGAGAAATGTAATCTTGTTTCGAGCTCTCCCCCTTAACCAGTTATCTCCCCCTTAATATAATATTTTTTAAAAATTGGACTTAGTTTTTTTCAAGATTTAATTAGTTCAGAACTAAGTTATCTTTTTGAAAAGCCGAAAATACTTTAACCTTTTTGAAGTACTTAAAATTTTTGTATACTTTCGAAAGAAACTTAAGTATTTTTTAAAACTTTCGAAAATAATCAATTGCTTTAACAAACTACTAAGTATGGAAATGATTTTTCAAGATTTTTTAAAAATACAATAAGTTGAAGTATTTTTCTTTGAAATCACCAAAAAGGTATAAAAGTCAACTTTCAACATGCGATTTTCAAAAGAAGTTCGAAAATTCATTCTTAAAAAAAAATTTGTAAAAAGTTTTCCTAAACACTTTGAACTCATTCTTGGTATCAAAAGTTTATAACACTTGAAAAACACTTTGAACTAACATTTAGAAAAATTTTGAAAGCTCTTTAACACTTTAGAAAATATTAAAAAAACTTTGATTTCTTTAGAAAATATTTTGAAAAAAATATTGAACTCATTCTTTCTCTCCCCAATTGCCATATATCAAAATCATGTAGTTTAAGGGTAAGAAATGTATTAGAGCATAAAAATGACTAATTAAAAAAAGCTAAGTGTATCAGAGTAATTAAGTATAAGCAACTCAAAAATAAGTTTAGGTTAAGCCTAGGCACCTTCATTCTGAGTCCAAGCATGAAACCACTAACACATTTTCACTTGGAAAAGAAAAAATAGAAAAAGAAATCCTTTAAGGCACCTGTCTGACCTGTTAGCTAGTTGCTAACTGCAATAAGCAACAACTTTCACTTGGATCAGTCAAGACAAGTGCATTCCATAAATCGACTAAGTTAGCCAGAATACTTGACTTGATTAATATGAATTACATTTATAGTGCCCCCAACTTATTTCGATGTACTGAATTAAAGCATCTTAAGCCTATGGCAACAGTCCTAAGCATCTCAATCCAGTCTAGATTGTTAATCAAGTTAGTCCAAATGTGCTTGTGTGATGCTGACTGCTAAAAACTATAGGAGCATGCATACTAGGGTTAAGCCTAAGCTAAGTCCATGTCGAAGAAAAAACTCTAGTTTTGAAAGGGGTAGTTTTAAAGTAAAACTATGTTTCGAAAAACGCATTGAATTTTGAAAGTAAAGTTTAAAAAAAAAAATAAATAAAAACTAACAAAATGAGTAAATACATTAAAAACAAACAAAAGAAAATCAACTCTACTAACCAGACTGAATATAATCTGAATAAACTGAAATAAAGCATAATCTAGTAAAAAAAAATCTACAACCAGATATACAATGATAATCAAACCATAGCCAGCACAAGTCAGACCAGGACAAACAATCTGCTCAAAGAGTTAGGTGAAAAATATCAAAATCTAAGAAGAGGGGTCTGGGCGCCAAGACTGAAGCTACTGCATAAGCTCGGCATGTCGCTTTGCTGCCATCTCGACCATCTCTACGTATCGGGCCTCCGACTCCTCTCACAAAGTCTGAATCTGGGTCCCGAGATGGTGAGACTCAGTCCCAAGATGGTGAAACTTAGTCCCAAGATGGTGAACCTCTGTCTCGAGTAGAGCTCGTCTCTGATCCGTCTAGAGTGGAGGATGCGGTGGTGGATCCTATTGAGGTGGATCCTCCTCTAATGCGGCCTCGATCTCCACATGTGGATCATTCTCCTTGTTATCAGCTGGTCCTGCTCGCCTACCCCGCTTCCAGGACAAGACCCCGCCAATGTTAACCTCTAAACCAGCTAAGAAGAAATTTCTAAATCCTATTTCGTTGTGTTCAATTATTCGGGTGACCTGACCCCTAAGGATATCGCATCCAAAGTGTGCAAAAATTAAGGTCAGAAGGTGGCAATATGGAGTGCGCACTCTCCTGTGGGTAGAGATGTTGGATGCATATAAGTGATAGCATGAAAAATAAGAAGTCCTATGTCTATATCTAGATGATGCATAAAAGCATATAATAAGAAGGTGTGGAAGGGCCTCATCATCACGATATCCCTAGTGGTGATAGGTAGAACACTACGAAGAATAACTCGATAAAGAGTGTAGTGCTGGGGCTAAAGCTACATGGAGCTGAAAGAAGAAATGGTAGGGTCTCTCTCACCCTCAAAGAAATAAGTGAAAAGGGTGTCAAGGGTAATGTGGGAATAAGGATCAGCAAACGGAGTAGAATCAGATGGTCATAACTCAAAGTCCTGGGTAAATAGTGCAGAAGATATGATAAAATCAACCTGCTAGACATGAGTAGAATAATGAGTGTCATCTAATTTAATTAGGTTATTGTAAAATTTTGTACATAGGGTCACATATATAAAATCAGTGCAGTAGACAAGCTGGTCGAAGTGGTAGTAATGGATAACGTCCATGTTGGTAGGGCAGTAGGTCTCAAAGAAATTCCTATGAAGATAGTGACAATCTAATGGTCGATAGGTAGTCTGCTCAAAAAGATCCTGAAGAGATAAGGAGGGGAATCTAGGGTCAGTACCATGCAGGGTAGCAGGTCCAGCCTGGACTATGCGACATGTACTAGTTTTGACAAACACATAGTAATGGTAAGAACAAGAAAAATAGAAATTAAGCATAAAATTTAGAGTATATCGTCTTTGAGGCATGATGAAGGCAAGGATAGAAGATTCTAGTCTGTTGGCTTCGTTTCGGCAGGGGTTTGAGAGAAAAAATGAGAGAAAAGGAAGGAGAGTAAGTGAATTAGGGCGCCTTGGATGTTTCTGTTCGATGGGATCGCGTTTCGGGAAGGTGCGTGAAATCACGTGCCAAACACCTCTATTTGCTATCAAGCGCCTGAATAGGATTTAGGCGCCTGAGTTGGGTTTTAGGGTTTGGTGGAGGTTTTTCAATGTTTAGGTTAGAAGCAATTTTCACTGACTGAGAGAGATTAAAACAAAATTTTTATATAGAATTGTTTGAAATGAAAAAGAAATTGAAAAGAATTTGAGTTTAAGTAATTAAGGAAAAATTTAGAAGAAGAATAAAACAAAATTTTTTTGAAAAACAAATTTTAAACAAAATTTTGAAACAGAATTTCTAGAAAATATAATTTTTTTAAACAAAATTTTGAAACAGAATTTTTGAATAGAATTTTTTTTGAAAAGAAAAAAACTTGAAAAGAATTTTAAAAAAAATGAGTTAGATTTAAGATGATTTTGAAAAAGTAAGATTAAGATTTTTAATTTGCAAGCACAAACAATTTCAAAATCTTAATCCATTTATGTTTGGGCTAACCAACTTAGTGACGGGTTGGATTAGCTGCTTCAATTGGTTAGGTTAGTTTCACTTTAAATCCTAAACATCTCACCCATTTTTAAGTGACAAAATAGGGAACCTAATTGGTTTTGTGAGATGATTTCAATTTTATCTTGAAGTTAGGTTTGATCTAAGATATGATTGAAACTTGAGTTAGATTCAGATTAATGAATTAGTTATTTAAAAATATATTTCAATATTTGACTTCCAGGTCTTGGCAAGGCTCAGAGTCCTTCTTTGGCCTTAGCCTTATTGAATCAATAACCCTTTCTTAGACAACCCCATGGATCATATCCTTGATTTGATCTATTTAAATAGTGGATATGAATCTTAGGGACCTAATACTGATTTTGTCCATCTTGATTAGTCATGCTCGATTTGGAGACCATTGCTTGGACTCGGGTGCTAGGGTGGTTCACTACTGAATAATAAGATCTAAATCGTTAATTGGCTTTAAATCCAATTCCGGATCGATTTAGAACAGACTTCTATTTTCCAATAATCAAGTCAAGATTCTTGGAGCCTAAGTTGAATTATTCTAAGTTTGCTCTGAGTTCATTGACTTGAGCCTTCACGGAGAAATTCTCTTCCTCAAGTCTTTGGACTTGAGTTGATGTTCCGATATGAAATTTCACTGTAACGACCCAGAATTTTTTTTTAATATTTTCTTTAAAATATTAAGCATGTCTAGATAATTTTCCGAAGGATCTAGAAATATTAGTACGAACCTTAGCCTAGGAACCCATGATTTTTCATTTAAATTGAGAAACTAAGTACTAATGGGCCTTACATGGGCTTTCTAGTACCATGATTATTGGTGGATTTTAGGTAGAATTTAATATAAAAATAAATGGATTTTAATGAGAAATATTAACATAATTATGGGGGAATTTTTAAGGAAATTTCGAAATAATAGGAAATAAAATAAAAATAAAATAGGAAATTAGTGCATGCACCAAGGATTGAACCTTGGACCTCTTGTACAACCAAGCATGCACTAACCAATTCACCTAGCAAGGGAGTGCTTTGAGGGAATGAAGTGGATCTTAGTTAAGGCTTGGGAAAAATGAAGAGTCATCAAGGGAAGAGACACCATGACTCTTCACTTACCCCTTTTAATGTGGTATAAAGATGGTAAGGGAGTTACAATTTCCCTTCTCCTCTTCATTTCTTCTTCCTCCTTGCTCTAGCCGAAACCTCAAGGTGCTCTCCCCCTTAGGAAAAGTTCCACCAAGGGCTCTATTTTGGAAGATCTAGGTTCTCTTCCAAGGTTACAAGGGCAAGGAGGGTTCAAGTGTCAATGGGATTTCCAATTTCCTTCTCTTTTAAGGTCTAAAAACCGAAGACAACCCAAGGTAAGACCCTTCTCACCTGTGGTATGATTGTTCCTTGATGCTTAACAAGATTTAGAATTTTGTTTAAGATTTAAGTTGAGGAAACCATGAAGAGGAACCTTAGGGTTTCGGCCAAGGATGTTTTGTGGGGTTAGGGATGATGTAAATTCTCTTTGGTGCTCTTGAAAGTTTTATGATGGTATGTAGGACATAACTTATGATTTAGGGAAATTTTTGGCACCCTAAAACCCCTTGAGGGTTTCGGCCACATCAAGTATAGGGCTAGGTTTAACTTTCAAACCTCCAAGCATGATTAGTATGTTTTGCTATGATATATTATTAATGATAATGGTGACTTATATGAATTTTCTATGGGCCTATTACTTCCCTAGGGTTTCGGCCAAAGCATGAATAAGGTCTAGGACTTAGGGTTAAAACCAATCAAGGGTCCCAATGGGTTCCTATGACATAATATGCAAGGGATTGGATGTTGACCATGACTATGCAAATTTTTCTAAGGACCCATGGCCCCTTAGGGTTTCGGCCAAGACCCAAACCTAGGGTTTGGTTTGGGTTAAGATCTCAAGAATGCATGTTTATAAGTCACCATGATAATAGTAGGTAGTTAAGCATGAGGTAAGGACCTTTATGTACAAATATCTTTGTTTATGTGTTATATCACATGATTATGTATGTAAGATTTTATGTTATGCTTCACCCATGAATATTTAGATCATATACCATGACTATATGTAATTGAGGTAGGAATATGTTATGATAATTAGAATGATGCATGTATGTTGATAAATGATTATAATAGATTTATGGTTTATGAAGGTAGATGCATGTTTTAGAATGAATGTCATGAACCCTATTAGTATACGTCCTATTTATATGTGGCTTATCATCCATGCTTTATGATGAATACTAGGATTATGTATGCTAGATGAAATGTATCATGTCTGAAGTGTATGTTTATTTATGTATCAAGATCATGCAAGCTTTATGAACCAAGGTAATGTTTATGACTAGAAACATGATTATGCATGTATGTCCTATTTTATGAATAAAGAATGATAAGTATGAATGAAGATGATGGTTATGCCTTAAATATGAATGATAAGTATGAATGATGAAGGCATAACGATGATATGAAATATGTATGAATGATAAGTATGAATGACAAGTATGAATGATGAAGCATGCATAGTTATTTTATATTATGAATGAGGCTTGTACCGGGCCGAAGTAAGGGTCTAAGGGATGGGCACCTTAAAAACGCCCCGGTTCTGGACTACTGAAGTTGTCCATGGTTCTGGCACTACCGAAGCTGTGCAACAGGGATGGGCACCTTAAGAACGCCCCGGTTCTAGGACTACCGACTATGCTGTCCTTACCCTAGTAGGTCGAGGCTAGCTACCTTGTATTTACTTAGGGATGCGCGCTTATGATGTATGTATGTGGTACAAGCCAGGGACCCCAATGATGTTATGTTTATGCTAAGCATTTAAAAGTATGATTTTAAAACTAAGCATCCTTAGGTAGTAAATGCATTTGACTCATGCATACATCCATGTTATGTATCGCTCCAGGGTAAGTATGATTTATGTTTTATGCTTATGCTTATGCTTATATCTTATGCCATGTATAAGTATGTCTCAGGTTCATGTATGCTAAGAATTATGCCATGTATAAGTATGTCCCAGGTTCATGTATGCTAAGAATTATGTCATGTATAAGTATGTCTCAGGTTCATGTATGCTAAGAATTATGTCATGTATAAGTATGTCTTATGTTCATGTATGTTAAGATTTATGTCATGTTAAGTATGTTGTAGATCTATGGTTATGTTATGAATCATGCTATGTAGTTGTTCATATACTTATGACTTATGCCATGACTATGCTTATGTTTATGTTCTGAGTTATGTTATGTCAGATACTTGATATGTTTATGTTTAAGTGACGTATGGTTTTAGTGAGTAGGAAAGGGTCTTACTAAGCCTGTGTGCTTATAGTCTTATCTTCCTCGTACCGCAGATCAGGCAAGAGGTTACTAAGGGAAGCAGCAGGAGAGGCAAAAGCATTTGTGTGTGTGGCGGTGACTTGGCAAAGGATTTCTCTTAGTTACACATATCGCATGTCTTGGGTTTTGGAAATGCCTCTTTAGATTTTATGTTATGTTTACAATGGTTATGCCTAGTGAATGACTTAAGACTCATGATGCTATGTTTACGGATAAGTTACTTGCTACTTATGATGATGATGAATAAGTTATGGAATGGTTAGGTTATGATGCTATGCATGCAAGTTTATGAATGACAAGTTTAGGCATGTATGGATGTTTCATGTATTAGTTGCATGGTTAATAGCATGTTTAGAAGAAAAAAAATGATTCCGCTGCATTAAGATGTTTTTATGCACATGTATGTTTAGCGTAACGACGACTTTCTCGCCACACCACAAGGTGTGGGAAAAAGGCGGGCGTTACAGGTTGGTATCAGAGCCAGTTGCCATCTCACTACACACACATCAAGCCTCCTTCCTGCCACTTCCAAGTAAGTATCTTTCGGTATATTTTATGATAGTAAGCACTCTTACGATATGTTATGTTTCTAGAATATGCAAGTATGAATGATGTCTTATGATAGATAATGGCAAGTACTTGTAAGATATGTGAACATGAACGATACTTTCATTTATTTATTTAAATATATATATATATATATATATTAATTAAATAATTTAGAATTTAATATGGGGGAGGTATAACAATAACTCATATTATCCATACTTGTCCTTTATGAAGGAAAGCATGGCTGGAAGGCAGAGTAACAGACTTAATGAGACTACCCCCTCGCCTGACCTGATGCAATTAGTGACCCAACTTCAGCGTCAAGTCACCGAGCAGCAGCAAACCATTAATACCCTGATGAACCAACAAGAAAATTCTACTACTCCTCCGGCGAACCAGACTGCTATACCTGTCGCACCTACAGTTATGCAGACTCCTTTGGTTGTCCCATCTTCTTTTTCTTTTGCGCTTTCCAAGCTCTAAACAACTTTCGGATGACATTCATGAGCTCCGCCAGTTCTTCATCTTCGGATTCTGAGTTAGAATCTGGTTTTGGTTCTGGTGCCTTCTTTTTAATTTTACCTGCAAATAAAGCTATACCTTTCTCTGTAAGTGCATCGTTAATCTGTTCATATAGTTCAAATTATGAAAATAGTTTGTCTAATTTTATTTTGGATAAGACCTTAGAAACATTGTAAGCATCAACCATGGATGCCTACAGTGAGTTTCTAGGGAAGGCGTTAAGTGTATACCTAATCAAATCTCTGTTTTCGATGGTGTGCCTTATGATGTGTAGCCCGTTCATAATTTCTTGTATCCAAGCATGCAGTTGACCCACAGTTTCTCCGACCTACATTTTTAGATTATACAATTTATTCAAAAGTAAATCACGACGGCTTACCTTGTGTTGGATGTTCCTTCGTAGAGTTCAATTAGCTTAGTCCACAACTCCTTGACACTACTGAATGGTTCGACTCGGTTCAACTCTTCCTTCATGAGTCCACATTGAAGAGTCTATGTTACTTTTGCATCGTCTTCAATTTTCTTCTTCGCAGATGCATCCCACTTATCATAGCTCAGTATTGTCCCTTGCTCGTCCCTTGGGAGGTCGAATCCGGTCTGGATTATAATCCACATGTCCACCTGAGTCTTCAGGTGAACTTCCATCCGGCTCTTCCAATAACCAAAATCTTCCCCAGAGATGAGAGGGGAGGTGAGCAGTGTTGTAGCCTTGTTGCATGGCCGTTTAAAAAGTAAGCGAAATAAGTAGACTTGCAAAGACACAAACAAAAAAAAAGTACCAAGACTATTGTCTTAGATAAGCAGTGCGGGAATAATAATAAAGAAATATGTTCGAAGTAAAACAACGAAAATCTGAAGATACTCAAGTGGTGGTTTCACCAAATTGAGCAACCTCCGCTATGATACCAATTGTAGGATCTAGATGAGCGACAGAGGGTGGTGAATATCGCTTATAAGAAAATTTTGGATTTTAAAGTAATCACGCAGCGGAAAACAAAACACGGACGCTAACACAGGTCAGTTTTACTTGCTTCGGAGTCTTGACCGGTTCCTATTGCAAGGCCCATGATCCTTGATCATTTACATTGGGCAATCACAAACAGTCGAAAGTATGTATAGATTACAATGCTTTAGTGTACAATACTTAAAACAAATATACCGAACTCCTTGAATGAGTTGAAGTTCTTCGCTCGAAGAGTCGGATGGCGTTTCGACGTTGTTGAGACTCTAATCATGCAACACATAGGAAAATAGATTGATTGTAGAGTGTGAGTTGATGTCTGAAGTGCTGCTCTCAACCCCTTTATACAATCCTCATTTAGGCGCCTAAAAAGCCTTTCAGGCACCCTAGTCGCAGCGTCTCGGGCAACAATTTTATCCACTACACAGTCAAACTCTATCCTGGCAACTTTATCCCTTTCAGGCACCTGAATGCCGATGTGGCTCCTCCACTCAAAACTCGCCACGCAAGCTTGACCATTGCGCAAGCTCAGCCACCCGTTGCCAACTCTCAAGCGCTTGAATCCCATTCAGGCGCCCTAGTCCAACTGAGTCAACATCTTCAGCTGCAATAAGGGTTAGTTTCACAATAATAATAAATAGAATTCATGCATGTATAGATTTACAACCAGTGCTATCTTGGTCCTAACTTTTAGGATTCACTTGAAACCCTAGGTCGAATTGACGCCTAATGCTCCCTCTCAGGGAACGCGCTCTTACCTACTCCTCCCAGGAGAGTTTACCTTTTTCCAACTGGCTCCTCTGGTTAGACTTTTTCTTGGCCTTTGAGAACCCAGAACTCAACGACACTCGACCACGACCCGTCTCGACTCCTGTCTACTATCCCTATTCGGCAATGTCTTTTGCTCGGTCCCCTGGACCAAGACTTCATGCTCGGCTTCATACACCAAGACTTCGTTGCCTGATCTCTGACTAGGACTTCTTGCTCAACCCTGCAGGTCAAGACTTCTTGCCTAACTTACCTAGGACTTTCCTGCAAGCTTCACAAATTTATCAGCACACACATACCAGCTTAACTTGAATCCTTTGTTACTTATCAAAACAAGGTTTGATCTGGTGCTTTCGGCACCAAGAGTACCTACTCCAGTATATACCATGGTTCCTCTCATGACGTCTACTCCAACACCTCCCACCATTCCTTCCACTGTATGGTCAGCCATACCGCACATGGTGTCAATGACGGCGTTTCTAGCAGTACCGCCTATGGTATCTATCACCCCTGTGGGCTAGCCTTTGGATAGATCACGGATCCCTACCTTAGCGGTGTCCATGAATGGTCGACTTACCCTATTCCATAGAGGAGCATATCCAAGTGTCGCCAGTGTTGGGTTCTCCCGGCATAAAACAATAAAAACGCAGCGGAAACAAGAACCCACAAGCGATCCATGCGAAAGAAAACTCGTACAAAGCTATCTATCTTATAGATTTATCTACTGTTTATACCTTTGAAGCGTGCCCTTCGGTTATCCTGCTCGTCCAAGATGCGCCGGATCTCTTGCACGTTCAAACGTCTGTGCCTCTATTCGTATCCACACGGACACAATCTCTCAACTTCGAGAGAACTACCTTAGTTGTGCTAGCAACTTGAGGTAGCTCGAAAACACCAAGAACCTCACAGTAAGGTTTCGGCCAAGAAGGGAGGAGAGGAAGAAGAGAGGAAGGGAAGGGGAAAAGCTAAGGCAAGAAGAAGAAGTCATCCAAAGTCACAAGGCCCTCTATTATAATCATCCCATGAATATAAAGAGGTTTGTGTCTCTTTGCCTTCCCAATAAAGAGCACATCTTTTTTATGTGGCTCTATATCATTTCCCATGCAAGAAAAGAATCTTTTCATCCAATGAAGAGCGACTTTTCTCTTTCCTTCATGTAACTCCGACCGGGCCTCTCGGGCTTCCGACTCGGTCTCCTGACCAAGTCTCCCGAGTGGCGAGCTTCCGACCCAGTCTGTCGAGCTCCGACACAGTCCGCCGATTGCCGACCTAGTCCGCCGAGCTCCGACTCGGCCCGTCGAGCTCCGACTCGGTCTCTCTCGAGTTCCCAACTCGAGCCCCTCGAACTGACCTCCCGAGTTCCCAACTCGGGCTCAGGTCTCCCGAGTTCCCAACTCGGGCTCAGATCTCCCGAGTTCCCAACTCGGGCTCAGATCTGACGATCAACTTTCCCGAAGCATTGTGTCCTTTGTGTGTAACCCAATAGGTTCTCGTGACGTTGGCAATGCTCCTAAATACTTTAGACACATAAGCAATGAGCAACATCTAGAAATGCATGATTGTTACCCAAGTAACAAGAAAAGTCGAGATCCGACTAAACCTCCGTGACTATGATAATGTATGACCTTTTCCTTCTATCCTCGATATCTACATTGACCAATGAGGCATAGACCATGTCATCCTCAGTAAATCTTGTGTTTCTTGATCCCCGAGTAGACTCACTCAAACAAATGAGCTCAATATCTCATATTGACTCATTTGAGCATGATCATGCGTTTTAGTAGTCCTACTCGATCAAGGTGCCCACAGATATCACTCCCGTCATATGTGAGGGATAGATCTCATCTACATCACTCACATCCCTCTGCATAATTCATTACATACCCAGTGATCGCTTTTATAGTCCACACTATTACGGGTGACGTTTGACGATACCAAAGTACATAACTCCTTATGTAGGGAACCATAGTGACTTCAGGTCTAAGGACTATTCATACTAATAGTCACATGAGAAAGTTTATGACACTTCATATGATAATCTATGAAACTTTCTCATGGCGGGTCAATTCAATACACATTCTCCAATGTATTCTCATGTGTCAACATGATATCACATATCCATGACTTGTGAGCTCAAGTCATCAGTTGACCTACATGCTAGTCTCCATGCATCAATATTATCCCTGAATAATTGATGCTTGACTAGGAATAATTTAGTGTAGTGTTCTCTACATTATCTCACTATCAATTCAACCAATCGATATAATGTAGATAAAAACCTACTACACAAGGACATTATTATACTTAGTCATTCGACACATAATACAAAGTAAGTATAATAACCAAACATGCCTTTATTAATAATAGAATATGATACAAAATGCACCTAGTCAATCATCACATAATTGGCTCTAGGGCTCCTACTAACAGCCAGCTCTTAAATCGAGACCATGGAGGGTACTTTTGCTACATCACAAGCTCAGACTGGGAGAGGACAGAGTTTGCTGCCTATCATCTGCATGACGAGGCTGCCACCTTGTGGGCTCTACAGAGTATAGTCATTCGTGAGCAACATGTCACCTGGACCACTTTTCGAGCGATATTCGAGAGCTAGTATTATTCAGCGGCGTATCGAGTGGCTAAATGACAGGAGTTTTTGAGTCTCCAGAAGGGAAATCGTAATGTTATGCAGTATATTGTGGAGTTTACCCGATTACCTAGTATTGCCTTCAGCTTGTTGCAGAGGATAGAGACTGGATGCAGTAGTTTATGCATGGACTAGCAAGATATATTCAGATTCGGATGGTTGGTTTAGGCGTGACGTCTTACCGAGAGGCATTGGACAAGACCCTTCATATTGAGATGACCCAGCAGAGGATTTACGAGGACAAGAAGAAGGATAAGGAGTCGACTCAGGGTATAGGTCAGAATTAATAGTCGCAGGCTATGGGACAGAAGCATGGCAATTGTAGTTAGTCAGCTCAAGATACATCTAGGGCATCTGCCAGGCCTCAATTGTCAGGATGATCATCGATAGGACATTACCAGTCTTCACAACAGAATCGGAAGATAGTGGCTGGTGGCACTCATTGCGCTCTGTGTGATTCACAAGAGCATGTTGTTAGTAGGAGCCCTAGAGCCAATTATGTAATGATTGACTAGGGACTTTTTGTATCATATTCTATCATTAATAAAGACATGTTTGGTTATTATACTTACTTTGTATTTGTGCTAAATAACTAAGTATAATAATGTCCTTGGGTAGTAGGTTATTATCTACATTATATCGATTGGTTAAATCGATAGTGAGATAATGTAGAGAACACTACACTAAATCATTCCTAGTCAAGTATTAATATTCAAGGACAATATTAATGCATGGAGACTAGCATGTAGGTCAACTGATGACTTGAGCTCACAAGTCATGGATATGTGATATCATGTTGACACATGAGAATACATTGGAGAATGTGTATTGAATTGACCCGCCATGAGAAAGTTTCATAGATTGTCATATGAAGTGTCATAAACTTTCTCATGTGACTATTAGTATGAATAGTCCTTAGACCTGAAGTCACTACGGTTCCCTACATAAGGAGTTATGTACTTTGGTATCGTCAAACGTCACCCGTAACAGGGTGGACTATAAAGGCGATCACTGGGTATGTAATGAATTATGCGGAGGGATGTGAGTGATGTAGATGAGATCTATCCGTCCCATATGACGGGAGTGATATTTGTGGGCACCTTGATCGAGTAGGACTACTAAAACGCATGACCATGCTCAAATGAGTCAATATGAGATATTGAGCTCATTTGTTTGAGTGAGTCTACTCGGGGATCAAGAAACATAAGATTTACTGAGGATGACAAGGTCTATGCCTCATTGGTCAATCTAGATATCGAGGATAGAAGGATAAAGTCATACATTATCATAGTCATGGAGTTTTAGTCGGATCTCGACTTTTCTTGTTACTTGAGTAACAATGATGCATTTCTAGATGTTGCTCATTGCTTATGTGTCTAAAGCATTTAGGCACATTGCCAACGTTACAAGAACCTACTGGGTCACACACTAAGGGCACGATTCTTTGGAGATTAATTGATCTTGGTTTGACTAAGATTTGATTCGAATTGGATTAATTAAGTTAGACTCAAGTGAATCCAATTAGATTATGTGATTGAGTCTAATTTGAGTTAGACCCATCTAGATTAGACTCAACCACTTAATTATGGATAATATTAATTAAAGGGTTTAATAAAATATTATTTTAGAGGAAGGCTAAGAGACATTCTATTCATTAGATGAATAGAATATTAAGAGTCTCAAGGAATACCAAGAGGCTTGGTATTCATTGGGTTTTATTAGCATTAAGATGAGAGGAGCTCAAGGGGCATAGACCCTTGACATTCATTAGATGAGTATAAATACCCCCCCCCCTTGTCAAAGGCTAGAGGGTGCATCTCTCTTCCTCTTCTTTCTTCCTCCTTGTCCATAACTCCCTAGTGGAGGTTCTTGTGCTTTGTGAACCATCCCAAGTTGCTAGCACAACTAAGGTGGTTCCTATAAGATCCGGTGAACCAAAGGACTAGCGGTATAAGCGAAGAGCATGCGACAAAGGTATTCCTATAAGATAGGAATTGTAGATCACTTTGTATGAGTTTTTCTTTCGCATGAATCTCTCGAGGGAACTTATTTCCGCTGCGATTTTAAATATTTTTACCTATAGATCCCTATAGTGGTATCGGAGCCACTTGCAAAAGATCGTACAAAGTTTAGAAACTTTTATATCTGATATAGAAGTTGGATATAATTTTATTATAGATTGTATAATGTATAAGCATTTGTCGAGATACAAAAGTTTGTGTTGATCAAACTAAAAGTCTATAGCTTCATCATATGAAATATGAAAGTGTGCTATGATGCGAATGTACTCGACAAATTTAATAACCTATGGTTTCGGCTCATGAGCATTTTTATAATCATAATAAAAATTGATGTCCTCAATCTATTGTATGTGATTGATGACATGGTGCATGGTTATGGCCTTAACCCCAATATGATTGGATGAATATGTGTGTGTGTACATGTTGTAATTCATAATACGGCCTGCGTGTCGTGCCTTATCTCTATTTTTCTAGTTGTAAAAATAGATTTAGATTCGAATGTAACTCAAGTTTTCATAAATTATAATGTACAAAATGAGGAGTGGAGTGGTCATTGAAGAATGAAGTTACAAGAAGGATGCCGACCGCACATGATGACCGAAGGATGCACTTGGAGAAGATGTTATCGCTAGGTTGACCATAGATCTTCTCATTGGCTTGGGAAGATCGTAGTATACATGCCATAACCATGTCATATTTTATCGCTTATACATTGATATATGCAATGTGTGTATGTGATGCATGATTAGATAAATAGGTATCTCAATTAAGTTACCAAAATTTGGTACTCATAAACTACCTCGATCATTTGTTGTTGGGTTTGCCATAGTAAAGTGACGTATTTTATCTTGGTAGAGTGCGAGAGGACAATTGTGATGTCCTGTTATCAAACTTTGGGTGAGACTTAACTATGTCCCCTCAATTAGATTGAGAAACATGGAGGCATATCCCAAAAGATGGGAAAATTTGGTAAGGGAACAATTATTCCATGTCTTGGGCGATTAGCCAAAGCTAACTCAAGATGATGTGTAATATGGATCTTGACCCTTTGTTTCAAAGAGTTGCATGAGATGTAATTGGTAAAATGTTACCTACCTAATTATACCAAGCCTTGGGCGATTAGCCAAAGCTATCTCAAGATGAAGTAAAATATGGATCTTGTCCCACATGAATAATATTTGCTATTTGGTTTGGAGCTAGTAGTGTTGGTAAATTGAGTTTGCCTACATCCATGACTAGCCCCAACCAAAGCTCTACGATTCAATGGGAGCATCATTTAATTAAAGGCCTAATTAAATGAATTAGATATGATACTTATTTCTGCATAATTTTACTGTTGTAGATCACCATGTCATCTAACACGTCAAATATTCTCTCTCTGGATCCATCCTTGAGAAGGACAAGCTCAACAGAGCTAATTTCCTGGACTGGTACAGAAATATGAGGATAGTCCTCAAACAAGAACGAAAAGTGTACGTCCTATAGCAATCTCTTCCAGAAGCACCCGCCGCTACCGCTGCCCGTGCCGAAAAGGATGCTTACAATAAGCATCAGGATGATGCACTTGATGTATCATGCCTTATGCTTGCCACCATGAACTCTGAGCTTCAAAAGCAACATGAGAACATGAATGCACATGAGATTGTTGAGCATCTAAAGCAACTATATTAAGGGGCAAGCTAGGCACGAGCGGTTTGAGGTGTCTAAAGCCCTATTTGCATGCAAGATGCAAGAAGGAACTCCTATAGAAACTCACGTACTCAAGATGATTGGGTATGTCGAGAACCTTGAAAGAATAGGATTTCCACTGGGCCAAGAATTGGCAATGGACCTTATCCTGCAATCGTTACCGGAGGGGTATAATCAATTTGTCATGAACTACAACATGAAGGAAATTGACATGCCTTTGCCTGAGATGCTCAGCATGTTAAGAACTGCTGAACCTAGTCTCAAGAAAACTAAAACCAGTAATGTACTGATGGTACAAAAGGGCAAAGGCAAATGGAAGCCTAAAGGTAAGGGTAAGACCCAAGCCAAAGGCAAGGCCAACTCTACTACATCCTAGGCTAAAGATAAGGTGCTTAAGGAAGGGACCTGCTTCCACTGTGGTGAGACCGGACATTGGAAGAGGAACTGTAAACATTACCTAGAGGAAGTAAAGAAGAAAAGAAGTGAGACTTCTGCTTCAGGTATTTTTGTTATAGAAGTCAATCTATCTATCTCTTCTTCTTGGGTATTAAATACCGGATGCGCGTCTCACATTTGTACTAATGTGCAGGGCCTTCAAAGAGCTAGATCATTGACAAAGGGCGAAGTGGACCTAAGAGTAGGCAATGGAGCAAGAGTCGCTGCCATAGTTATAGGAACTTATTCCTTGTCTTTGCCCACTGGGCTTATCTTAGAACTAAAGGAGTGCTTTTATGTACCTGCATTGACTAAGAACATAATTTCAGTATCTTGTTTGGACTAGAAAGGCTTTTCATTTATCATAAAGGACAAACGTTGTTCTATAATGTTAAATGACATGTTCTATTCTAATGCACCACTTATGAATGGACTCTATGTTCTAGACCTTGAGAACCCAATCTATAACATAAATACCAAATGGTTCAAACCCAATGATACGAACCAAACATATCTCTGGCATTGTCACTTAGGACATATAAATGAGAGTCGTATAACCCAGCTCCATAAGGATGGATTACTGGACTCATTTGATTTTGAATCATATTAGATATGTGAATCTTGTCTTCTAGGCAAGATGACCAAGACTCCATTTAGTGGACATGGTGAAAGAGCGACAGACTTGTTAGGACTCATACATACTGATGTATGTGTACCTTTCAATGTCGCAGCTAGAGGAGGCTATCAGTACTTCATCACATTCACTGATGATGTCAGTAGATACGGCTATGTGTATCTCATAAAACACAAGTCAGAATCCTTTGAAAAGTTCAAAGAATTCAAGATTAAAGTACAAAACCAACTTGGCAAGATTTTAAGATGCTTCGATCAGATCGAGGTGGTGAATACCTTAGTCAAGTGTTTCGTGACCATCTAGCAGAGTGTGGGATCATATCCCAACACACTCCACCTGGAACACCACAGTGGAATGGTGTATCCGAGCGGAGAAATCGTACTCTATTAGACATGGTACGATCGATGATGAGTCAGACAGACCTTCCTACTTCCTTCTGGGGATTCGCTCTAGAGACGGCTCTTTTCACACTTAACCGTGTTCCATCAATGGCCGTCACAAAGACACCATATACGATATGGACTGGGAAGAGTCCCACAATATCTTTTATGAAGATTTGGGGTTGTGAGGCTTACGTTCGACGTCAAGTCTCAGATAAACTAGGACCTAAATCTGATAAGTGCTATTTTGTAGGATATCCCAAGGAAACGAAGGGATATTACTTTTACAATCCCACACAAGGCAAACTGTTTATCGCTAGAAATGGTGTTTTTCTACAAAAGGAGTTTATTTCTAGAAGAACTAGTAAGAGTAAAATCCATCTTGAAGAAGTTCAAGATGCAGATAGTACTGAGGCCTTAATGGACATTGAACAGGCACCACAAGATGTTGTGGATCATGATATTATTGCACAAGAAGTTGTGGAACAACAAGCTATTCAAGTAGACCAACCTCTTCGCAGATCTGATAGGATACATCGTCAGCCTGAGAGATACTCATTTCTCTTGTCTGACCATAATGACGTTACACTTATTGAGTTAAATGAGCCTACATCCTATCAAGAAGCTGTGATGAGCCCCGATTCTAAGAAATGACTAGAGGCCATGAGATCCGAAATGGAATCCATGTACACTAACCAAGTATGGACTTTAGTTGATCCACCTGAGGGAATTAAACCCATTGGGTGTAAGTGGGTCTTTAGAAGAAAGACTGACATGGATGGACGCATGCATACTTATAAAGGGTGATTGGTAGCTAAAGGTTTCAAACAAATTCATGGTATCGACTATGATGAAACCTTTTCACCAGTGGCGATGCTTTGTCTATTCGGATCATGCTTGCTATTGTAGCTTACCATGACTATGAGATTTGGCAGATAGATGTCAAAACCACATTCCTAAATGGGAATTTACTCGAGGATGTGTACATGACACAACCTGAGGGTTTTGTAGATCCAGAGCATGCTGGAAAGGTATGTAAATTGCAAAGGTCCATTTATGGGCTAAAGCAAGCTTCTCGAAGCTGGAATCTTCGATTCGATGATGCAATCAAAGCGTTTGGTTTCATCAAGAATGAAGATGAACCCTGTGTCTACAAATGTGTTAGTGGGAGCACAGTTATCTTCCTAATCTTGTATGTGGATGACATACTTCTCATTGGGAATGATATCCCTTCACTACAGTCTATGAAGACGCGGCTAGGGAATTGTTTCTCAATGAAAGAGTTAGGTGAAGCAGCCTATATCCTAGGCATCAAGATCTATAGAGATAGATCTAAGAGATTGGTTGGCTTAAGTCAGAGTACATATATTGACAAGGTGCTTAATCGTTTTGTCATGCAGAATTCCAAGAAGAGATTTCTGCCAATGTCACATGGTGTGAGTCTTTCGAAGACTCAAGGTCCCTCTTCTAAGGAGGAGAGAGACCGTATAGATCAGATCCCTTATGCATCCGCTATAGGGTCTATCATGTACGTCATGCTTTGTACTCATCCTGATGTCTCATATGCTTTGAGCATGACGAGCAGGTACCAGTCAGATCTAGGTGAAAGTCACTGGACAGCTGTCAAGAATATTCTTAAGTACTTACGAAGGATGAAAGAATATTTCTTGATATTTGGAGGCAATGAGGAGCTAGCTGTAAAGGGTTACAGTAACGCAAGCTTCCAAACAGACAGGGACGATTTTAGATCGCAGTCAGGGTATGTATTTTGCCTGAATGGTGGCGCTGTGAGCTGGAAGAGTTCGAAGCAGGACACAGTCACAGATTCTACAACAGAGGTCGAGTATATTGCCGCGTCTGAGGTGGCAAAAGAAGTTGTTTGGATCCGGAAGTTCATTACAGAGCTTGGTGTGGTTCCTAGCATAGTAGACCCGATAGACCTCTATTGTGACAACAATGAGGCTATTGCGCAGGCAAAGGAACCTCGCTCTCATCAGCGAACCAAACACATATTACGATGCTTCCATCTCATTCGAGAGATCATCGATAGAGGAGATGTGAGGATATGCAGAGTACACACTGATTCTAACATCGCAGATCCTATGACCAAGGCTTTGGCACAAAGGAAGCATGATGGTCATACCAGGTCACTGGGTATTAGATATTACAGTGATTGACACTAGTGCTACTGGGACATTGTTAGTAGGAGCCCTAGATCCAATTATGTGATGATTGACTAGGGACTTTTTGTATCATATTCTATCATTAATAAAGGCATATTTGGTTATTATACTTACTTTGTATTTGTGCCAAATAACTAAGTATAATAATGTCCTTGGGTAGTAGGTTTTTATCTACATTATATCGATTGGTTGAATCGATAGTGAGATAATGTAGAGAATACTACACTAAACCATTCCTAGTAAAGTATTAATATTCAAGGACAATATTAATGCATAGAGACTAGCATGTAGGTCAACTGATGACTTGAGCTCACAAGTCATAGATATGTGGTATCAAGTTGACACATGGGTATACATTGGAGAATTTGTATTGAATTGACCCGCCATGAGAAAGATTCATAGATTGTCATATAAGTGTTATAAACTTTCTCATGTGACTATTAGTATGAATAGTCCTTAGACCTGAAGTCACTACGGTTCCCTACATAAGGAGTTATGTACTTTGGTATCGTCAAACGTCACCCGTAAAAGGGTGGACTATAAAGGTGATCACTGGGTATGTAATGAATTATGTGGAGGGATGTGAGTGATGTAGATGAGATCTATCCCTCCCATATGATGGGAGTGATATCTGTGGCCCCTTAATCGAGTAGGACTACTAAAACGCATGGCCATTCTCAAATGAGTCAATATGAGATATTGAGCTCATTTGTTTGAGTGAGTCTACTTGGGGATCAAAAAACACAAGATTGACTGAGGATGACACGGTCTATGCCTCATTGGTCAATCTAGATATCGAGAATAGAAGGACAAGGTCATACATTATCATAGTCACGGAGGTTTAGTCGGATCTTGACTTTTCTTGTTACTTGGGTAGCAATGATGCATTGCTAGATGCTGCTCATTGCTTATGTGTCCAAAGCATTTAGGCACATTGCCAATGTTACGAGAACTTATTGGGTCACACACTAAGGACACGATGCTTCGTAGATTAATTGATCTTGGTTTGACTAAGATTTGATTTGAATTGGATTAATTGAGTTAGACTCAAGTGAATCCAATTAGATTATGGGATTGAGTCTAATTTGAGTTAGACTCATCTAGATTAGACTCAACCACTTAATTATGGATAATATTCATTAAAGGGTTTAATAAAATATTATTTAAGAGGAAGGGTAAGAGACATTCTATTCATTAGATGAATAGAATATTAAGAGTCTCAAGGAATACCAAGAGGCTTGGTATTCATTGGGTTTTATTAGCATTAAGATGAGAGGAGCTCAAGGGACATAGACCTTTGGTATTCATTAGATGAGTATAAATACCCCCGCCCCCACTTGTCAAAGGCTAGAGGGTGCATCTCTCTTCCTCTTCTTTCTTCCTCCTTGTCCATAACTCCCTAGTGGAGGTTCTTGTGCTTTGTGAACCATCCCAAGTTGCTAGCACAACTAAGGTGGATCCTCTCCGAGGCATTGATCGTGTTCGTGTGGATACGCATAGAGGCACGGACACTTGAATGTAAAAGAGATCCGGCCAACCAAAGGACTAGCGGCATAAGCGAAGGGCACGCGACAAAGGTATTCCTATAAGATAGGAATTGTATATCGCTTTGTATGAGTTTTTCTTTCCCATGAATCACTCGAGGGATCTTATTTCCGCTGCGATTTTAAATATTTTTACCTATAGATCCCTACACATGTTAGAGCAGATAGTACTCTGGGCAGGCAGTTTGCTAGTATTGCAAACTACCGAGCCATATGAGCTGAGATTGTGCATTGAAGGCACAACATGTAGCTACGGGAGTCTCCGTTCCAGGAGGACATTTTGGATCGACAGAGTCTTAGAGGGGAGGGTAGAGAGCCAAAACTTCAGTCCGGCAACAGAGGACAACTCCTCCTCCAACACATTCATTTCGTCCATAATTGACAGCTCTCCCTCCAGCGCACGTGTGTTGAATACATGGGTATAAGCACACTTACAGTCTGGTAGCATCTCAATGTTCTGTTTCAGGATCTCAGTATCAATATTACTCGGCCTATCATCCTCCAACATATTAGCCTGTAGCCTATCAACCTCTAGCATATCAGCCAACAACATATCAACCGCAACAGACCTTCGGACCCTCGATACCTCAGCCTCAATAGATTTTGGCATTGCCATCCACAGTTCCAGAGATGGGTCACATGTACGTGGTCACTAGAGAGGAGGCTCAACAGACATATGGATCGATTTTCCGTGATATAGTCCATCTTTATTCATTTCCTACAGAGTTATTGGTTGATACTGGTAGTTTGTATTCATTTATTTCTCTTATATTTATGAGTATGATTAATAGGGTACCTACTCTTAGACTACAACATCTATCGGTTGTCAAGGTTTTCTATTATTGCTTATCAGTACCAACGACAGCAGTAGCACCAAGCTCTAGGACGTTCTAGTTGTCCGAGAATTTTCGAACGTATTTCTAGAGGAGCTACCGAGTATGCCTCTCAAAAGGCAAGTGGAGTTCATCGACCTGATTCCAGGGACTACATCGGACAAAAGCTCCATACCGTATGACACCAAAGGAGTTAGACGAGCTGAAGGTCCAATTTCAAAAATTATTGGATAGAGAACTTATCCACCCTAGTGTATCTCCATGGGGTTCTCCTATTTTGTTTGTGAAGAAGAATGATGGTTTTGTGAGGGTATGCATGATTACAGGCAGTTGAATAAAATGACCATCAAGAATAAATATCCCTTACCACATATTGAGGACTTGTTTGATCAGCTGAAGGATACATCGGTGTATTCCAAGATAGACCTGTAGTTAGGATATCATTCGCAATGAGTCAGAGATTCGGATGTCCAAAAGATAGCTTTCCGCACCCGATAGAACATTACGAGTTTTCGATAATGCCATTTGGGCTTACCAATGCTCTGCAGTATTTATGGATCTCATGAACCGGGTATTTATGGAGTATTTGGATCAGTTTGTTATTATTTTGATCGATGACATTCTGATCTACTATCATTCCAAGGAGGAGCATGCACGTCATCTTCATATCATCCTAGAGATGCTACAATGGGAGCAATTAAATGCGAAATTCAGCAAATGTACTTTCTGGTTGTCTTCTATGAGTTTTCTAGGACATGTGGTTTCTAGCAGCAGCTGTTGGTTTCGGTTGCATTGGGATTCCTCACCATGCCCCCAGATTAAAATTTTATTAATTAAAATAAATTCGGATGGAAAGAAACATCCCAAGCAATCGTTTTCATCATCGTACTAATCGATTGAGTGATCCCTTGAACAAACTTGTAGTTCAAGCAATCTAACTCTTCTAATCGATTAGCCGCGGAATCGACGATGATTTGATCACCGATTTTTGTGTTTGATTTCAAGGTCAATGACATAAACATGAATACAATTAATTAAGATATATGAATTAACCAAAATAAAATTTTTACCTCTTGTTTACCTCGTGATCTTCTACTGTATTCCTATCCTCTTCTTAGACGTCGTGTGGGCGACGATCTTCCAAGAAACGAAGCCACCAAAAGCCCTCTTCTCCTTCCTTCTTCTTGCGCCGACCACTCCTTCCTCCCTTGGTGCCGCACACCCAACAAGGAAGAGGAAATCCCTTCCTTATTTCTTGACCCAGCCGCACATCTAAAGGAAGAAGAGAGGAAGAAGATGAAGTCTCCTCTTTCTTGCTTGCACCGAATGAATCACCTCCTCTTCTTCTAGCTTGGCGCCGCAAGCCACAAAGTGAGAGGAAAACTTGCTCCTTTCTTGTTGCCACAAGCCCAATGAGGATGAAGAGATCTTCTCCTTTGCTTCATGGAAGTCCACGCCCAAAGGAGAGAAGAGAAGGACAAATTGGGTGAAGAGAAGAAGAGAAAGCTTTCTTCTTTCCCAACCCTAGCCACCCAACCTCCACCCTTCTTGCGCCGCCCAACCCTAGGAGAGAGAAGAGAGAGAGAGAGAGGAGAGAAAACCAAGTTAGGGCTTGATTCATGATGGCTCTTGACGTATATATAGGCACAATAGGGACCATGAGGAGGTGTTGGTTTTGGTCTCCTAATGGATCCTAAGCCCGATCCATTAATAATAACCCACTCCACTAATGGGTTACCATTGAACTACCACACCAACCCCATAATAATATATGGGCTCCACCATATTGTGTGTACACAATCTCCCTGTGTTTAAGATCATGCATGTCAATTAATTAGTTAAATTACTGACAATTTAATTAATTAATATCTAACTCCATGAGTAGTAGCACTCAACCTTATCATCATGTCGGATAAAGTCCACCTGCCGGATTTACATGATGAACTTTATGAGCTCCTCAAGGGGGCATCATCATCCTAACACATTAGGACACAGTTTCCTTCTATAATCAATGGCACACCATGTAAATAATATTATTTTCTAATTTATCGGGCCTATTGATTTAACAAATAAATCTCGCCCATTGCTAAATCAAAGAAATAGCTATTAAGTGCATGTGCCTGTTATTATATCGGGATTAAGAGCATGTACACCATAATATCTGAGGTCTAATTCGATTATATAGTCAGTATAAATTGAATCACCTCTAAGTTGGTCCTGCTCAATGTGGGATCGTTTAGAATCGAAAGAGGGGGGGGGGTGAATATCGATAGATAATTTTTCGGAAAAATGAGAGCAATTGCGCAGCGGAAAAATTCAATGCTAACACTACGATTTTTTACTTGGTTCGGAGTCATGGTCAGCTCCTACTCCAAGGCCCACGGTCCTTGACCATTTACGATGGGCTATTCTATATTACGAGAAAATATTACAAGTTTAAAATCGAATACAGAATTTAAAGATAGTACAACAATTAAAACTTTATACCGACGACTGGAGAAGATTGAAAATCAGACCCGCGGGTCGTCGTTGGAGCTTGAGTCTTGAGCACGGAGTGTTGGTAGCAGAGCGCTTGAGAGAAATCGTTGGAAGCAATTGTGTTCTGAAGCAAGAGGTGAACCCCTTTATATAGTAAGTCCTGGGGCACCTGTGTTGAAGGGGGCACCTGACACATGGCCTTCCCTGCACGAAACTCCATCCGCAGACTTGGCCAGTGCTTATCCCTTCAACTGGGGCACCTGAGCTGAATGGGGCGCCTGTATCAACACAGGCGCCTCAGATGCTGACGTGGAGGCTTGCTTCGAGATGTCTTGGAAACACCCTTGTCTAGGGCGCCTGTCACAATACAGGCGCCTGTTCAAACAGGCGCCTGACCTCATTTAGGCGCCTAGGAGCAGGAAACTTTCACCCTTTGTTCATGCAACCAGGGCTAGTTCCAAAACACAAAGAATAGACAAATAATACATTGTTAAGCACAATTAACAGCCGGAGCTGTCTTGGTTCTGACTTTGAGCTTCCAAGATGAATCCCTAGGTCGAACCGACGCCTAGTGTTCCCTCCTACGGGGAAAGCGTCCTCACCTACTCCTCTCAGGAGAGTTTGCCTTTTTGCCAACCGGCTCCTTCGGTTGGACTTTTTCCCAATCCCCCGGATCAGGTCTTCGTGCCTAATCTGCAACCAGGACTTATTACCCAGCTTCACTCACCAGGTCTTCGGTGCCCAGTCCACAACCAGGACTTATTGCCCAACTTCACTCACCAGGTCTTCGGTGCCCAGTCCACGACCAGGACTTATTGCCCAACTTCACTCACCAGGTCTTCGGTGCCCAGTCCACAACCAGGACTTATTTCCCAGCTTCACTCACCAGGTCTTCGGTGCCCAGTCCACGACCAGGACTTATTGCCCAACCTTAAGTCAAGACTTCGTGCCTAGTTGACCTAGGACTTTTCCTGTACACTTTAGTAACATCGTTAGATCACAACAAAATCTTAACTTATGAACCCTTTGCCATTATCAAAACACAGGTTTGATCTTGGTGTTGCCGACACAAACAATCTCTCTCTTTTTGATATATTGCAACTAGGTTCAAAAAGTTAAATTTTAATCAGATAAAGCATATAATAAGCATGTTTAATATAGCAAACATGTTTATAAAGGAGATTACTTTTTGAAAAAATATTTACTAAGCTCCCCCTAAAGCATTCAATGATATGTAGTTTCAAAAAAATCTAACTATTTTAAATTTTGATTAAGTGTTTTTCAAAGTAAAGCATTTGCACCTTACAAAGATTTCCCAATTAAACCAGTTTTTAACAAACTTTTCACTTAGAAAAAATTTCCACGTAAACCAATTTTTGTACAAAATTCTTACTTAGAAAATTTTGCACTTAAACCAATTTTTGCAATAAAAATTTTACTTGAAAAAATTTTCACTTAACCCAATTTTGCAAAAAAAGTTTTACTTGAAAACATTCTGCTTAGAGAAAAATTTCGTGCACTTCGAAAAGTATTAAAATATTTTGTGCACTTAAAAGGTATTGCTTAAAAAAATTTGTGCATTTTGAAAAATTTTGCTTAGAAACATGCGCTTAGAAAATTTGCTTAGAAATATGCACTTAGAAATTTTTGTTAAGAAAAATGCACTTAGAAAAATTTAAAGAAAATGCACTTAGAAATTATTGCTAAGAAAAATGCACTTAAAAAAATTTTGCTTAAAGAAAATGCACTTAGAAATTTTTGCTAAGAAAAATGCATTAGAAAAATTTTGCTTAAAGAAAATGCACTTAAGAAATTTTGCTTAAAGAAAGTGCACTTAGAAATTTTTGCTAAGAAATATGCACTTGGAAAAATTTTGCTTAAAGAAAATGCACTTATGAAATTTTTCTTAGAAAAATTTGTTTAGAAAAATTTTGTGCACAAACAAAGTTACTTAGCAAAATATTGTTGTGCATTTGGAAAAATATTTTTACTTAGAAAAAAAATTGTGCACTTGAAAAACTATTTTACTTAGAGGAATTTGCTCAGAAAAATTTTGTGCACTTGAGAAAAACATTTTTAAAAGAATCAGTACATAAATTTAACTTGAAAATTTAATGCACTAAGCTTTAACTTTTTGAAAAAAATGAAAATTTGAAAAAAAAAAATTTACTCTCATTTCTTCTCTCTTCCCCCTTGTCATATATCAAAAAAATGATAGAAACTAATTGAAAATCAATTTCAAATTAGAGTCAATTAAAAGAAATTTTGAGTACGTGTTGAACTAACTCTAGTGATTCAAGCAACAAAAAGGACCAAACCAATTAAACTAAACTTGTTCGGGTCCTGTCTAACCCAGTTAGCTACTTACTAACTGTTATATAACAGTAGCTTTCACTAGGGTTAGTCATGTTAAGTGATCTGATCAAGTTAGATTGTCTAAGCTTGAACACTTAACTTGATTGTTGTTCAATTGTATTTATCGCCCCAACTACTGTAGATGCACTGACTTAAAGCATCCTGAGTCAAGGCATAGACCTAAGCATCTCAACCCAGTCTAGGTTATCAATCAAAGTACCCCTAAGGTGCTTGTGAGATGCTGGCTTTTAGATCTATAGGTGCATGCAATTCTAGGGTTAAATCCTAGGCTAAGTCCATTTGCGCAAAACCCTAATTTTAAAGGGGGTATTTTTTTTTTGAAAAATCTAAGTCGGAAAACCATTTTAAATTTCAAGACTTAATAAAAGAAATGATTTTTCAAAAGATATTAAATGGTAATTTTTGAAAAAAATTATGAAAATATAAAAGATTTTTGAAAAGAAAATAGAACAATCCTATTCTACTAAGCACAACCCTAACTGCCTTCTTAGTAAGCTAAACTCAGATTCAGGTAAGGGTTTAGTGAAGATGTATGCTAAATTAGATTTTGAATCCACATGCATAAGTACAATTTCACCCCTGGTTACGTGATCCCTAACAAAGTGATGTTTTACTTCTATATGTTTGGTTACGGGAGTGATGAATTGGGTTCTTAGTCAGATTTATTGAACTTATGTTGTCAATGAACACTTTGGTTTGGGTATAGTCCACTTGGAAATCCTTAAGAGTATGCATCGTCCATAAATGTTGTACCACACACTCTCCTAGGGCAACATATTCTATTTTAGTTGTGGACAAAGCTACGTAGTGATGCTTTCTACTGCACCAGCTAAGTAGGTTGTGTCCTAATAATTGATAACTTCCAATTGTACTCATTCTATCTAGTTTACACCCGACATAATCAGAGTCAGAGTATCCAGATAATTCAAAAGTGGAAGTCCTAAGATACCAAATACCTACATTTAGGGTACCCTTAATGTACCTTAGAATTCTTTTTAGTGCTGCTAAGTGGGATTCTGTAGCACAGGTTTGGTATCTAGCACACGTTCCTACAGCGAACAAAATATCAGGTCTACTAGTAGTTAAGTACAATAAGCTACCAATCATACTCCTGTATAATTTTAGGTCAACTGATTTACCTTCAGGGTCATTATCTATTTTGACATTTGTAGCCATGGGAGTACTTAAGCTTTTGGAGTTTTCCATTTTGAATTTCTTTATTAGTTTTTTTGCATATTTGGATTGATGAACGTAGTTACTATCCCTGGTTTGTTTAATTTGGAGACCTAAGAAAAAGTTTAGCTCACCTACCAAGCTCATTTTGAATTTGCTCTCCATAATTTTGACAAATTCTTTTAAAAAGTTAGATTTTGTAGACCCAAATATTATATCATCTATGTATATTTGAGCTATAAATATATCTTTTTCCAAGCTTTTAACAAATAATGTCGAGTCAATTTGTCCTTGATTAAATTCTTTAGAAATTAAATAAGTTGATAATCTTCCATACCAAGTCCTAGGTGCTTGTTTAACCCATAAAGGGCTTTCCTAAGTTTGAACACATATTCAGGTTTGTCCAAGTCCTCAAATCCTGGGGGATGCCCTACATATACTTCTTCTTTTATAAACCCATTAAGAAAGGCAGACATGACTTCCATTTGTTATAGTTTAAATCCTCTATGGGCTGCAAAAGCTAGTAACATCCTAATTGATTCAAGTCTGGCTACGGGGGTATAGGTTTCATCATAATCTAACCCTTTAACTTGACTAAACCCTTAGCTACTAAGCGGGCTATGTTTCTCACAATCTCCCCTTGATCATTTAGTTTGTTTCTAAATACCCACTTAGTATCTATTACTGATTTACCCTCAGGTTTAGGTACTAAGTCCTAGACTTGGTATCTCTCAAATTAGGTTAATTCTTCTTGCATTGCTATGATCCAATCTGAGTCAGGTAGGGCTTCTTCTATAGTCTTAAGTTCAGTTTTTAAAATAAGAGAAATCTGATTAAGATTTCTATAAGAAGACCTAGTTCTGACTCCTATGGTTAGATCGCCCATGATTTGGTCAGATGGATGATTGAGTCTGGGTTTCATTGTTCTTCTTGAACTAGGTTCAGCCTCAGGTCCGTCTTGAAGGTTTGGTTCAATGCTTAGTTCAACTACTTGGGTTGGTTCAGCTATTGGCTCAGTTGAGGCCTCAGTAGTTGGTTCAATTGATAGTTCATTTAACGGTTCAATTGATGGTTCACTATCTTCTTGATCAACATTTGATTTGTTTTGATTGTTAATAGACTTTGTTTCAACTTCTTCATCAAAGATTAAGTTGGTAGTTTCCTTAATTTTATGGGTTTGTTTATTGTGGACCCTATAGGCTCTACTAGTTGTTGAATATCCTAAGAAGGTCCCTGGGGTTGATTTCGATTGGAACTTACCTAGGTAGTCCTTAGTATTCAAAATATGGACTTTGCACCCAAAAACCCTTAAATAATGTAAATTAGGTAATCTATGATAATAAAGTTCATAGGGTGTCTTATTGTGTCTTCGATTAATTAAGACCCTATTTTGAATATAACAGATTCTATTTACCACTTCTGCCCAGAATTTATTAGTTAGGTTATATTCGTTGAGCATGGTCCTAGCGGCTTCCTGAAGGGTTCTATTCTTTCTTTCAACTATTCCATTTTTTTGGGGAGTTCTAGGACATGAAAACTCATGGAGATACCCATTAATTTTACACAACTCCTCAAATTTTTGGTTTTCAAACACTCCCCCATGATCACTCCTAAGTCTTTTAATTTTTGTGTCATTTTGATTTTCTATTATTTTGCACAAATCATTAAAAGAGTTAAAAGTTTCATCTTTAGTTTTTAGGAACCTAACCCAGGTAAATCTAGTGTAATCGTCAATGACTAGTAAGTAGTACCGATTCCCGCTTAGTGACTTGGCTCCATGTGAATCAAATAGGTCAAGGTGTAGGAGCTCAAGAGTGGCTTGGGTTAAGTCTGATTGGGATGGTTTATGAGTTGACTTGGTTGTTTGCCTTGTTGACATGAATTACAAATTATATTGTCAAAGTTCTTAATTTTTGGTACACCTTTAATTGAGTTATTTTTTAAATTAATTTGGTATGGGTGTGGCCTAGTCTTCTATGCCAAAGATTTGTTTCCTCTAATTGAGTCAGAAAATATTTGGGTACTATGATAACTAGCATTCTATGTCATTATATTTGCTCATTTATTTAACATTTTTTATCCTCTCGTACGCTTAAATCATGTTTATATCATATTTTATGATTATGATATATTTTTGGAGCTCATTCTAATTTCCTCTAAATTTTGGCATTATTTCATGAATTTGGTAGGGAATTAAAGATTGAACCTTGGACCAAGACTTGGATCAAAGAAATTGGACCAATGCTAGTGTTGAGGAGCTTGGTTCAAATTAAGCATGGTCTAACTTGAAGGCTTGGTTAAATTCAAATGTTGATGGTTCAATTCATCCAACCCAATTTTGATCCAAGAAGAGAAAAGCCTCATACGCAACAACCCTAGGTCTGACTCATTGACTGGACTTGAGCTCCTTTTAAACCCTCATCATGCGATGGCACAAAAGAAGTGAAGAGAAAGAGTTGGGATGCCGAACAGCTGGGCCGAACTGCTGGGCTGGGCTGAAGGAGAAAAGGGAATGGGCTGAACCGAACTGCTGGGCTGAACACAAAAGGCTTGGGCTGAAGAATAAAAGGGCTGGGCCGAACTCATCCATGGGGGAGGGAGGGCACTTGACATCTTCTCCCTCTCCACCTCACAGCCACCGGCCGGAGCGCCCACCTTCCACCTCTTCTTCTACACCACCTCCGGTCGGCTACCTATCCTCTCCATCCCTCTCGTCCGAACACAAGGAGGATCGGAGATCTCATTGCATCACTCGAAATCTAGGGCTCGGGACGCCATCACCATCTCTTCCATCCACCGCCACCAAGGGCCAAACTTCTTCCACCTCAAAACCCTAGGCCACCTCCTTCTTCCCTCCCTCAACTTCTCCTTTTTCACTTCTCCTTCTCCCTCACATCTCTCGGTTGGGAGCCCAAGCTCCACCAACGCACCATTTGATTCCTCAAGCCTTGGATGCAAGCACCTCTTCGCAGCAGCCGACCGGAGCTTCCTCTATCACCAGAGCAACTCAATTTTCCGGCAGCTCCTTCAATTTGCCATCTTCATCTTAGCAGCCGCATGAGAAGCTCTAGCCATCCTTGCAACTTAATTTTTGCTTGTTATTTGTTTCCTAGAGTTGGATGTTTGTGTTAATTGATGAATGCCTGTATTGAGCTTGATTCCCCATGTTTGGATTGCATGTACATGGCTTAAATTCATTCATGCATACCATGTGTTTGATGAATTGCCTCTTCCATTAGGTAGATTCTAGTTTTGCATTAACTTTAGTTTAGATCCTGCAATGTTTTGTTAGTTTGATTGCTTTATATTCTCTTATGGTTATGTCTTTCGGTTTTATTTAATTAGGGTAGATTAGGTTAAGTTTCATTAATGCTCTATTTCTTTAATTGCTTCCTTTATGTTGCCTTTCATTTCCTTGTCAAGTGTAGTTAGGTTAAATTAGATTTTCTTTACTTGCATTGCCTTTCATTAATTAGGATTAGATTTCATACTTGCTTCGCTGTTTCATTTCGTAGTCTTATCTTTCAAATCCAAAACCCTAGTTTAACATCCAAAATCCAAAAGCAATAACTTGGAATCCTAGGATTATTAACCTATCATTACATTCCTTGAGACAGACGACTCGAGTTACTCTATACTACATTAGTTTAGAGGAGTTCGATACTTTAATTGTATTTGATACTCGTGGTACGACACGCGTGGTTATCAAATTTGGCGCCGTTGCCGGGGAGTGTAGTGGTGTTTGATAATTTTAGGGTTGTTTCCCTATTTTTCCACAAAATTTTAAAGAAAAAAAGAAAAAAAAACAATTGTCATGTGCTTTAATGTTCATTCATTCATGTGTTTGATATCATATGCTTCTGAGTCTTTTAATCTTGTTTATTAGTGTTTCAGTGTATGACCAGGATAATTTTTTCAGTTCAACATGGATTTCTACTCTCAACCATTTGGAGGCTTCAATGAATATCACAATTCGGAAATTGGGAGAGCGGGACACATATGCACTAATTGTGGCAGTCCATCTCATTCAGCTGCTACATGCCACCTCATCCAAAAGACTGCTAGATTTCCTCAACAACCCCTGCATTCCCAACATCAATATCAAGATACCTATGATCTAGCTCCTAGCACCTATAATGATGACTGGGGCAATTACCCGACTCAGTACTTTCAACCCCAACAGATTCTAGAGCAGCATGGATGCTTTCAGATAGGTATAACTCATTTTCTAATTCCTACAATTCTAATTAGGGGGATCAGTCATATTTCAGGTATGAGGATACACAAAGTTAATTTACTGAGCAATATCCAGCATATCAGAACCTACAGACATTCCAGGATGATCCTATGCCTTCATGGCCACATCCGGTTCAGCAACAAGAATCGGAGTTTCCACTCACTTTGGAGCCCTTTGTCACTCAATTTCTTCAACAATATGAGAAAAATTTTCAGCAGCTTATCGCTCAATTTAGCGCTCAGCTTAGCGCTCAGATTCAGCAGCAATTGGAGAGGGATTTTCAGAAATTTAGCGCTCCATTTCAGCAGTATCAGAGTAGGACTGATGCTTCCATTCAGAACATAGAGCTACCAATTAGACAGATATCCTCCACCATTAGTCAGATGCAGACTGCAGGGACCAAGATCGATGTTCAGAGAGGATATTCTAGTTCAGAAGAGGCAGAAGAGGTATTAGCTACAGAGACAGCTGAGTTGGAGGTTGAATCTGATCCATTTCCAGTTGCAAATGACTCTATAGGTGTAGGGGATTGCACTGAGCCCCAGGGATCACCTACATTGAGTGACATATCAGAAGATTCAGAGGATAAGTATGGAAGTGTAGGGACTTGCATGGTGGAAGCAAGAGCCCAAGAATCACCTCTTTTAGTTGTATGCCCAGCAAAGCCTGAGTTTGAAGTGAAGCTTGTACCTGACCAGGATGAGGCCATAGTTACATCCACTCTGGTAGAACCTTCAGGTATTTCTCAGAAAGACAAGGTAAATATTTCTCCTAATTGTTTAGAAAAATTCATAGAGGTACCTAAGGTTGATTTTATTAGATGTGATGCATTTCTTGATAGAGAGACTGACTGTATTTCATCTTTTTCTTACCCTGCATGCGTGCGGGAGGTATTTCTTTTTTATGGTTTTGCAAAGTCCTGTCGACTTCTGGAGTGGGTGCTACAACAAAATAGACTCCAACCTCTTGGAAGGACTTCCAAAAAGCATCAAGAGGGAGGATGTAATGACCCGGAAAATTTTCCTAATATTTCTTTAAAATATTGAGCACGTCTAGATAATTTTCCGAGGGACCTAAGAACATTAACACGAATTTTAACCTAGAAATCCATGCTTTTTCCATTGAAATAGGGGAAATAGGCACTAATGGGCCTTATATGGGCTTTCTAGTACCATGATTATTGGTGAATCTTAGGTAAAAATTTATAGAAATATAAAGGGGTTTTAATGAGAAATATTAACTTAATTATGGGGGAATTTTTAAGGGATTTTCGAAATAATAAAAAAATTAAAATAAAAAGTTAGTGCATGAACCAAGGATTGAACCTTGGACCTCTTGTACAATCATGCATGCTCTAACCAATTCACCTAGCAAGGGAGTGCTATGAGAAAATGAAGTGGATTATGGTTAAGGCTTAGGGAAAATGAAGAGACACCATGACTCTTCACTTACCCTCCTTAATGTGTTATAAAGAGGGGGAATGGGAGTTACTTCCTTCCTTCCATCAAATCCACATTTCTTCTTCCTCCTACCTCACTCTAGCCGAAACCCCAAGAGGGGATTCTCCCTTGGAAAAAGTTCACCTAAGGCTCCATCTCCAAGATCCAAGGCTTTTACAAGGGTACAAAGGCTAGGGGTGGTCAAGAGGCAACAAGATCTTCATCCTTCTCCCAAATCTAAGGTCTATAATCAAGATTAACCAAGGTAAGACTCCCTCACCTATGGTATAATAGCTCTCCTTGAAGTTTACCATGATATGAAAGTCTTGTTTGAATTTTATGTTGGAAAAAAAAGGGAAAAGAGCCATGAACCCTAACCTAGGTTTCGACCACTATAGGTTTTGGGTGCAAGGTGATATTAAAAACTCCTCTCATGTTTTCTAATGTGTTATCATGATGAACATAGAATAAATATAATTTTTGGGGAATTTTTGGAGCACTCTAAAGAGCCCTTAGGGTTTGAGACCCTCACCATGATTCTTTGGTTAGGATTGGACCTAACCTTTCAAGTATGTACTTTGGGTATCCCCATGATTCAAAGGGAGGTTGAAGGTGATTTGTGTGAATTTTCACAAGGCCTTGTGACCCTAAAGGTTTCGGCCAAGAAGGGTTCTAGGGCATGAAGTTGGGGCTTACCTCAAGTAAGGGGTCCAATGGCTCCTATGGTATGGTATGGAAGGTGTTAGATGATTAATTGGAAATTTTACGAATTTATTCAAGCACCCATGGTCCAAGCATGTTTCGGCCAACCCTAGAAAAATAGGGCTAAGAGTTAGGGTAAACCCTAATCATGATCCCTAATGGCTCCTTATGGCCTTAGATGTATTGTATAGTTGTTTCTGTTTCCTTATGCTACCTTACATGTCATTGAATGATGGAATCCCTCCCTTGTAGGTTTCGGCCAAGCATGGTCACTAGGGTTTGGGTGGAGTTAGGGTTCGAAGAATGATGGTTTATGCCTTATTATGAAGTATCTAGAAAGGTTCAAGCATGTGGTAGAAATTAAGTTACCTATAACCCTAACCTTAAGCACCATGTTTCATGTGTGTATGTTTGGATGCCATGCTTAATAGGGTTTATTTATGAATGTCTTATGTTCTATGTCATGCACTTGGATAATAGGTAACATGTTTATGGAAGTCCTAACTATGCAAGCTTGAGATAGATACCATGCTTATGTATGAAACGCGATGCTTACCTTATGTATTATGACCATGCAAGCCCCATGGATTAGGAAAAAAAATGGTTTATGTAAATATATCATGTGCAATGGATATAATGCAATGCTTACCTTAGATGCCATGATCATGCAAGCACTAGGAATAGGAATGATGTTTTATGTAAGCATGCCATGTTTTATGAATGAAGATGCATGCCATGTTTTATTAATGAAGATGCATGCCATGTTTATGAACGAAGATGAATGCTATGTTTATGAATAAAGATGCATGCCATGATGTATGAATGATGAAGCATGTGAAGTATTTTACTTTATGAATGAGCTTGTACCGGATCGAAGTATGGGTCCAAGGGATGGGCACCTTAAGAACGCCCCGGTTCTGGACTACCGACTATGCTGTCCACGGTTCTGGCACTACTGAAGCTGTGCAACAGGGATGGGCACCTTAAGAATGCCCCGGTTTTGGGACTACCGACTATGCTGTCCTTACCCTAGTAGGTCGAGGCTCACTACCTCGTATTTACTTAGGGATGCGCGCTTATGATGTATGTATGTGGTACAAGCCGGGGACCCCCAATGATGTTATGATTATGATTAAGTATTTAAAAGTATGATTTTAAAAGTTAAGCATCCTTATGTATATGCATTAAACTCATGCATTCATTCATGTTATGCATTCTGCCATGATAGTAATGTCTTATGCTTATGTTTCATGTTATGTATGTATAAGCATGATAGTCAACGATTTATGCTTATGTTTATGTTTATGCCATGTATCATGTCATGCTAAGAATGTTTATTTATGTTTATGTTTATGCCACGTATCATGCCATGCTAAGAATGTTTATTATGTTTATGTTTATGCCATGTATCATGCCATGCTAGGAATGTTTATTTATGTTCAGGTTTATGCCATGTATCATGCCGTGCTAAGAGTGTTTATTATGCTTATGTTCATGTCATGTCAAATATATGCTAAGTGATCCTAGATGCTTATGTTCTAAGTAGAGCACCAAGTATGTTAACGTTTCATATGCTCATTATTAAGTGACAAGTATGTTAATGTTTCATGTGCTCATTATTAAGTGATGAATGGTTTTAGTGAGTAGGAAAGAGTCTTACTAAGCCTGTGTGCTGATAACCTTATTTCCTTATACCACAGATCACACAAGGGGACAGTAAGGAAGCAGCAGGAGGGTAAGAATGCATGTGTGTAGTAGTGACTTGGCCAAGAAGACAATATGTTTACTCATCTTATGCTAGAACTTTACCTTTGCTGCTTATGTGCTTGAATGATGACTTATGTGACTCTATGACCTGATGCTAAGTATGACATGATATGATGCTAAGTATGAAGTTAATATGCCAAGTTCCCATGTCATCATGTTAGGAATGGTAGTAGGTACAGGTAGGTGTAAGTTTAAAGTTTTCCACTGCATTATGAGGTCCACCTACCCTATCCATGTTAACGTAATGTCGCTTTATGGAAAGAAAAAAAAAAGCGGGCGTTACAGAGGAGTTGCTCTTATTTTGACTAGTAGCACTTCACCTCTAAAGTGGGTTTTGTTCCTTAATCGTCTCCGGCCACCGGAGCACACTTATGTAAAGTTGAAGTGTGGGGGAGCAGTGCACTATGACAGTGATCATGTGAGGAATGCTCTCCCGACTACCCAGACCCTACTACTACCTGGATGGATGCTACTCCTTAACCGACTCCACCCGCCAGGAATAAAGGGGAGTTTGTTCCTTTCCTTTCCTTTTTTATTTTTCTTTATGTTTATACTTGCATGTTTGATTGCTTTTATACTTTGCATTCATGTTTTGCTTCCTCATTCTGCATTTTGCTTGGTCTTGAATAAACCTTGCTTGATTTCCAGTCGTATCTCCCTACATGTCCCTTTATTATGCTTTGAGAATCATAAAAAATGGTTAAGTCTGACTATTGAGTTTTGGTTTCCTTGGTATGCTTGGGGACATTAATTGCATTTAGTCATTTGTTGTGGTGATGGACTCTATCTTGTTAGATTAAGCATGACATTTTATTGTTCACCTAGTGAGGATATTGCCATGCTTATCCTTAATCCTCTTATGTGTGATAGCATTTGTGATACTTGACACTCTAGAACTTGCTTTGATTCTTTTTGAAATTACATTAGCATAAGCTTACATGAATATGATGGAGGCAAACTTTCTTGTTGAACTCTTAGTTTTCCCTCTACTTTGCTATTGTTACTAGTGAGCATTTCACCTATTGCTTTCATATTTCATTGTCTGTCCTTTGTCAGATCCTCTCATTGTCATTATATTCTCACTGTCATATCTTTATTAGCTTATTCTTTCCTTGAGCATGCGATGAGAGCATGGGGTGATTGCATGATGAGTACATCTTTATTTGTCTATTATTAGCCTCTATTATTGTGAGTTTTTGATGTTATCATGCTCTGTTACATTGTCTGAGGCAAGTTGTAAGTGTGGGGGGAAGACAAGTGTGTATGGATGAATGCTTGTGGAAAAAAAAATGAGAAATGAAAAAAAAATGAAGAAGAGAAAGAAAAAAAAGAAAAGAAAAGAATGAAAAATTAAAGAGAGTGAAAAAAAATTCTCAAGCATTTGGGATTTTGTTAGTGATGAACAAGAAGGAATATTTTCATAAAAAAATTGTTGTGTATTGCATTGAGAATGTGCAAGGAGAATTTTGAGTCTTGGATATTTGGTTGAGTTTTTTTATTTTGGCATATTGTTTGATTGTATACGTCATGATAATTACCCCAATGCTCTAATGCTCTTTGTGATCTTCTTTGTTATCTACCCTTCTTGTTCTCTTGTTAGCACGTGGTTCCATCATTATTCATTGAAAAATCCTCTTGATTTGTGTACTTATGCTATAGTAGTGGAGAAGTAGAAAATAAGCAAGCATATGGTAGTGCAATGTTATGAATGCTTTGAGAGAACTCCACTTTCATATATGTTATTTTTTGTGAGAATCAGTGCATATATCTATCTTGTGAGGTTTTTGTCATGCTTAGTTTATTCAAGTTGATCAAATTACCATGCCTTTTGACTTATGTGAGATTTGGAACCATAAATACCTTGATTCTGGAGACTTGATGATCCTAAGTAACATTCTTTTATTATTTTCAAAGTATCGATAGGGGATGTAATGTTTGGAAGATATTTTATTTTCTTTTAGTTTTGTTTGTTTGCTCGAGACGTGCAAGAATTAAGTGTGGGGGTGTGATAACTAGCATTCTATGTCATTATATTTGCTCATTTATTTAGCATTTTTATTCTCTCGTACGCTTAAATCATGTTTATATCATATTTTACGATTAGGTTATATTTTTGGAACTCATTCTAATTTCCTCTAAATTTTGGCATTGTTTAATGATTTTTGTAGGGAATTAAAGATTGAACCTTGGACCAAGACTTGGATCAAAGAAATTGGACCCAATGCTAGTGTTGAGGAGCTTGGTTCAAATTAAGCATGGTCTAACTTGAAGGCTTGGTTAAATTCAAATGAAAATGATTCAATTCATCCAACCAAATTTTGATCCAAGAAGAGAAAAGCCTCATCCGCAACAACCCTAGGTCTGACTCATGAACTGGACTCGAGCTCCTTCTCAACCCTCATCATGCGATGGCACAAAAGAAGTGAAGAGAAAGAGCTGGGCTGCCGAACAGCTGGGCCGAACTGTTGGGCTGGCATGAAGGAGAAAGGGAATGGGCTGAGCCGAACTGCTGGGCTGAACACAAAAGGCTTGGGCTGAAGAATAAAAGGGCTGGGTCTAACTCATCCATGGGGGAGGGAGGGCACTCGACATCTTCTCCCTCTCCACCTCACAACCGCCGGCCAGAGCGCCCACCTTCCACCTCTTCTTCTCCACCACCTCCAGCCGGCTACCTATCCTCTCCATCCCTCTCGTCCGAACACAAGGAGGAGATCTCAACGCATCACTCGAAAGCTAGGGCTCGAGACGCCATCACCATCACTTCCATCCACCGCCACCAAGGGTCGAACCTCTTCCACCTCAAAACCCTAGGCCACCTCCTTCTTCCCTCCCTCAACTTCTCCTTTTTCACTTCTCCTTCTCCCTCACATCTCCCGGTTGGGAGCCCAAGCTCCACCAACGCACCATTTGCTTCCTCAAGCCTTGGACGCAAGCACCTCTTTGCAGCAGCTGACCGGAGCTTCCTCTATCACCAGAGCAACTCAATTTTTCGGCAGCTCCTTCAATTTGCCATCCGCATCTTAGCAGCCGCATGAGAAGCTCTAGCCATCCTTGCAACTTAATTTTTGCTTGTTGTTTGTTTCCTAGAGTTGGATGTTTGTGTTAATTGATGAATGCTTGTTTTAAGCTTGATTCCCCATGTTTAGATTGCATGCACATGGCTTAAATTCGTTCATGCATACCATGTGTTTAATGAATTGCCTCTTCCATTAGGTAGATTCTAGTTTTGCATTAACTTTAGTTTAGATCCTTGCAATGTTTTGTTAGTTTGATTGCTTTATATTGTCTTATGGTTATGTCTTTCGGTTTTATGCAATTAGGGTAGATTAGGTTAAGTTTCATTAATGCTCTATATCTTTAATTGCTTCCTTTATGTTGCCTTTCGTTTCCTTGTCAAGTGTAGTTACGTTAAATTAGATTTTCTTTACTTGCATTGTCTTTCATTAATTAGGATTAGATTTCATACTTGCTTTGTTGTTTCGTTTCGTAGTCTTATCATTCAAATCCAAAACCCCAGTTTAACATCCAAAATCCAAAAGCAATAACTTGGAATCCTAGGATTATTAACCTATCATTACATTCCTTGAGAGAGACGACTCGAGTTACTCTATACTACATTAGTTTAGAGGAGTTCGATACTTTAATTGTATTTGATACTCGTGGTACGACACGCGTGGTTATCATACTACAGGTAGATTGATTGTGTAAACGTTGTTTTTCCTACTACCCTTAAGTGTTATTTCTGAATCTTGTAGATTCCTAATAAGGCAGTCAGAGTTGGTGAAGGTAACAATGTAACCAGTATCACAGAGTTGGCTAATGCTAAGCAAATTGAACTTAAAATTTTTAACCAATAACACTTTCTTAATGATAAAATCTGAGTTAATTTCAATGTTACCTAACCCAATTACTTTAAGTGTAGCATTGTAGTCAAATGCTACTGAGCCTAGGTTTTTGAACTTGATTTTGGTGAACTTCAATTTATCCCCAATCATGTGTCTGGAGCATCCACTATCCAACATCCACTGGTCCAAATCTTTATGTTCATACACACAAAGTATGTTTTGATTTGGATACATTTGTGTAGAGGTAGGAATAGTTTGAATTGAATTTTACTACCTAGTCTGTCTCACCCACATCTAACGTTATCAAGCATGTTGACCTTATGATTATTGTGAGACAGGTTTTCAAATATGAGTTTAATTAATTTTGAAAAAAATGTTAGATGAACATGTTAAGTGTAGAATTAAATTTTGAAAAATTATTAATTAAAAAAAACTTTGAATTAATCTTGAAAAGATTATAGAGTTAATTTTTGAATGAAATGTTAACTTAAAAAATGTTGGATTTAGGATTTAATTAAAACTTATGTAAGATTCAAATTTATCAAATAGTAAATTGAATTTGAGTTTCGATAATCGGCTTCCAGGTCTTGGCGAGGCACAAAAGCCTTCTTTGGTCGTAGCCTTATTGGAGCAACAACCCTTTCCTTGATAAAGCCTTTTACCAAAAATTCATTTTCAAATTACTTCTTGAAAAATTTTGGTCTAACTAGCTTAGGTTTTGGATCGGTAGCTTCGGCTAGTTCCACCAGACTAAATAGACTAGGTAGGGCACGCCTTACCTCACTTGACCTTATTAGAAGGGCTTCCCTAACGTACTATCATCTCACCTCCACCTAATATTATGTTGTTCAAGTTTTAAGTAATTCTCTTATCCTTAACTAACCATTTCTAATTCTAAACAGAATAATGAAATTTGCAAACATAAAATAAACAAGCAATCAAGCAATTAAAAAAATTATCTAATTATAACGATGGTTTTTATATTAGCTCCCCCTGGACTGAAGCCTCGATAAGGGTTAGGCAAAATGTGAATCTTGTCCTTGGGGATCCAATATTGATTTTGTTGATAATTACCATTTTGATAATTAATTTAGGCTCTGAAATCCATGTTTTGATTCCTTTTTGTATGCTTGATCTTGTATTTACACTAGGTTCCATTAGTTATTTCTATTTTGGCTTTTAATACAATTCTTTTTACATTTGAGGTATTTTGGCATTAAAATTTGAATATAATTTTGTAGGCTTTGAATGATCATGGACCTAGATCAGATTGGATCGAATTTGAGTCAGATCTAGCTTTAATCAAGATGATCAAGCACTGGAGAAATGTGGGTCGTCCAATCATGACATGGGGAGATATGAGCCATCTTTCATCTTCTGATCAATCCGAGCTCAAGGTAGAGTAATCAAGAACATAGATCAAGATCTGAAGTTTTGGTCCAAATCAGAAGTCATCTAGCCGTTGGATCAAGCTCGAGAGGAGTCTAAGCCATCCATTCAAAAGGAAGGGCAATCCAAGCCATTCATTGCAGATTTGATCAATTCAAGCAACTGAGAAGAAGATCCTGACCATTGATGGAGATCTGAAATGTTTGGTTTCAGTCCGAGATGATCTGACTGTTGGATGATGTGAGGATGATCACATCCGTTCATTTTTAATGGGAATTAATTAAAATAGGAATTCCTGACCGAGCTCTGGTCGTCTCGAGTTCTTCATCTGTTCTTCAATTTCCTAGCGTTTTCTTCTCCGATCCGCGAGGCCACATCAGATTCGAGCTTGCTTCAAGATTTCAAATCATAGAGAGTGATTCTCCGTGAGGTTTGCAAACCGAATTCTTCTCTGAATGGCTCAGGTGAGGGTTTTGCCGAGGAGCTCTGTTCTGCCGATCAATTCTTTTCTGTTTGATCACCGTTCTTCATCGACCGGAGCTGTCGGAGCATTCGGAGGGGTTCTTTGAAGGTTCCTGAAGGTTTCTGAGCCGAATTCGCATTTCGTCCAATCAAGAAAGAAGAGATCAGTGGGGGATTTCAGATTACGCACCAAGCATGATGCTAAACTGATCGGATGTTGAATCTCTGCTGATTCTCGAGCTAGAGGGTTTCTAGCTTGACTCTTGTGTGACGGCAAGAAGGAGATCTTGGTGAAGTTATGGATCTGTTGTTTAATTTCTACAAATCTTGTTTCTGACTACTTGTTTCTCTGTTTCAGTTGTATCTGATCGATCTGTTTGACCGATCAAGCTAGTATATGATCGGTCTGTTGACCGATCAGGTAAGTATCTGATCGGTCTGTTGACCGATCAGGTAGTTCTCAGCTACATTTCAATTCTGTTTCCCGCATTTAATTTAGTTCTTGACTTCAATTTTAGTTCTGCAATTAGTTATAGATTTCTGCCTTTGATATTAGTCTTGAATTTCAATCTTATAATTTCAAATTGAATTGCTTAGTTTTCAAATAGGGATAAGTATAGTTTCTAAAATTTTGAATTAGTTTCTGCATTAGCTGAGTTTATTCTGTTTCCTTGGCAATTTCATTCATTATCGCAAAAATACCCATTACACTTGAAAACCCAAAAGAAAACGACAAAATAAAGCTTGAACTAAGCATTCTTAACTAGTCCTTGGGAAAATACGACTTGAGGCCACTATACTACACTTAGTTTTGTTAGCTAAAGGGTTTTCAATTTATAAATTTAAATTTGAGGCTCATCGTGACACTGATTATGGGACCATCATTGGTCCAGCTTGTTTATTCAAACATAGCTTTGGGACCTATGCTTGCACTCCGATGGCAAATGTGTTCTGAAGCAAGGGGGTGAACCCCTTTATATAGTAAGTCCTGGGGTGGCCTGTGTTAAAGGGAGCGCCTAACACGTGGCCTTCCCTGCGCGAAACTCCATCCGCAGACTTGTCCATCGCTTATCCCTTCAACTGGGGTGCCTGAGCTGACTAGGGCACCTGTATCAACATAGGCACCTCAGATGCTGACGTGGAGCCTTGCTTCGAGATGGCTTGGAAACACCCTTGTTTGGGCGCCTGTCACAATACAGGCCCCTGTTCAAACAGGTGCCTAACCTCATTCAGCCGCATAGGAGCAGGAAACTTTCTCCCTTTGTTCCTGCAACCAAGGTTAGTTCCAAAACATAAAGAACAGACAAATAATATATTGTTAAGCACAATTAACAACCGGAGCTGTCTTGGTTCTGACTTTGGGCTTCCAAAATGGATCCCTAGGTCGAACCAACACCTAGTGTTCCCTCCTACGGGGAACGCGTCGTTACCTACTCCTCTCGGGAGAGTTTACCTTTTTGCCAACCGGCTCCTCCGTTATACTTTTGCCCAATCCCCCGGATCAGGTCTTCATGCCCAGTTCACGACCAGGACTTATTGCCCAGCTTCACTCACCAGGTCTTCGGTGCCTAGTCCACGACCAGACTTATTGCCCAACCTCACTCACCAGGTCTTCGGTGCCTAGTCCTGGCCCAGTCCATGACCAGGACTTATTGTCCAGCTTCACTCCCCAGGTCTTCGGTGCCCAGTCCCCGACCAGGACTTATTGCCATCCTTATGTCAGGACTTCGTGCCTAGTTGACCTAGGACATTTTCCTGTACACTTGAGTAACATCGTTAGATCACAACAAAATCTTAACTTATGAACGCTTTGCCATTATCAAAACACAGGTGATAGGATCGTGACCGTCAAGCTAGAGGGGGTGAATAGCTTATTTCGATTTTCTACCTACAACGTTAGCAAGCGCAAGCAGAATAACAAATAAACGAACTAAAACCAATGTTAATGCTAACCTTTACGTGGTTCGGAGATGACACTCCTACTCCACGGCTGTCCGTAAGGTGGACGATCCCTTGATCCTTTGGTGGTTCACTCCCCGGATGCCCTCGGGCAAGCTTGTGTAGCTCCTTGTGGGTGGAGGAACCTCGCCACAATCCCGGATACACTTCTAAGCAACTAAGACTACTAATGAGCTCTAACCAAGCTCATTTCGTCAAGAGCTCTCAGCCAAAACTGAGCCCCTTTAGATAGGTCTCTTGGCTGAAAATCCCGCTACCAGTCGACTGCCCCCAGGCCAGTTGACTGGTCCCAGCTAAACAGCAACCCAACGGCTAGCTGTATAGGCTAGTTCTCAGATTTACCAATCGACTGGTCCTGGACCAGTCGACTAATGTCTCGGTGAGTTTGAGTCCCCCCGCTGGCAGTCGACCGATTCATTCCCAGTCGACTGCCCAGCTTACAATCACCCTCTCCCTCACCCCGAAGACCCTCCTTCACGTATGCCTTTAAGTACACTCACTTGGCTTGCCCCTTGAAGTCCTCTTCCACTGGCTATCGTCCCTCGGATGCGTAGAGGGCTTGCCTCCATGACACCCTTCACGTGTGCCATTTGAAGTCCACTTCGCCGGCTTGCCCTTGAAGTCCTCTTCCCTCGGCTCTCGTCCCTCGAATACGTCCTTCATGTCTGACTCACCAAGTCCTACAAACTCAATCACACATATCAAATAACAAGTGTAAACCTAACTTAAATTCTTTGCCCAAACATCAAAACGCATGGTCACTCCGGACCATAGATTGCCCCAACAATCTCCCCATTTTTGATGTTTGGCAATACGTTTAAGTTAGGAAAAATAAATATAAATACAAAAATGCATGGATCCTATCACAAGACATCCCCACACCTAACCTCCCCATGAGTTTAAGAATTTTTACCAAACCGGGATTTTTAAAACCTTTCCAAGGCTCCCCCTACATTGGACTTATAAAGGATTTTTAAGAACCTCTCCAAGGTCCCCCTTACGCCATGAATGGAGCAATAATGCTCCCCCTAGACCTAGGATTTCTTGCAAAGGCGTGTTTGCTTTCCCACTTAAACCCAACTCTTCTCCCCCTTTGCCATACATCAAAAAGACTCCAATAATTTCCCTCTTATTGGATCTTTTAACCTCTAATGATCATACACAAAGTGTACTAGCCCCCCATACACTTGATTTACATCATTTGGACACCTTTTAATTGCTGAAAAACCAATTCAGTCTTTACCATTCGACTGCCCCCTGGGACAGTCGACTGATAATCTGAAAAACTCAATTTCAAAATTTCTGACTCAAATTCAGAAATGCACCAGAAATTCCACAAATCTCCAAAATTTCCCAAATTTTGTGGAGAGATTTGTGGTACCCATACCTAGTTGGGAAAAATACACTCAAAAATGTATCCATCACCATTCCTAAGATTGACATAAAATCCAAAACTAGCTAAATGGTTCAATTGAACCTTGACCTAAAGTCCTAGTTTTGGTCTTCCCTTGATGTCACTGCCCATACCAACCCATAATGCATCCCTAGCATTGATTTATATGGTATTTAGACATCAAAAATCATCTTTCATGCTATATGACCCCAATGTCATATTTCCATGCATGAAATACATACCCCATGTGCCAAAACCCAAGAATTGAGACTCAAGTCCATCTCTAACTTTTTTGGCACACTTCATGGTCCATCAAGACCTCCGAGAGAAACCTCCCGAGATCTATTAACCATGGATCCCAAAGACTCCTAGAGCTCCCCCTTGAGCTCTTAGCCTTAGCCACCTCCTTAGGTGACTCAACAACCACTAGGCTACACAGGTGTACTTCCAGTGACTCTTGGCCTACAAACTTAACCTTCTTAAACTTAGACACCTTGTCCTTAGTTAAGACCTTCTTTTTGCTTTTAAATGACACCCCCTTGTCATTTTTGGACATCCCCTCCTTGCCATAAACATATGCTACCCTAGCATATTTTTTTCCATTGGCATTGGAGACCTTAGATCGGTATCCTAGTCCCGATCTATCATTGTTTGGTTTTAGACCACCCAACACCATACCTAAACCCTTAGATCCAATAGTGAATTTATCTAGGGTTTTCTCTAACGTATCAAGCTTTTCCCTCAATACTTGATTTTCCCTTTCTAGGTTCTCAAACCTAGAATCAACATGTTCTCCTTGAACATTCCTAGACCTACCCACCTTCCTAAGCATGTGTCTCCCCTTCTTGGGATTTGCACAAATATAACAAATATAAAATGCAAATAATGACCATGTGATTCTTATTCCAAAATGTAGATGTTCATATAGAAGCTAGGCTTTTAGTATACATCCTAACAATCTCCCACTTATACTAAAAGACTATACTTCCATCAAACTACCATATATTTGCTTCTCATCCCCTCCACATGCCTATCATAAGCTCTCTCTGGAAGGGCCTTTGTGAAAAGATCTGCCAGGTTATCCTCTGATGCAATCTTGGCGACAACAACTTCTCTACGCTTGACGATCTCACATATCAGGTGGTACTTGTGCTCTATGTGTTTACTTGCCTTATGGGCTCGTGGTTCCTTCGAGTTTGCTACTGCACCACTGTTATCACAATAAATTGTGATAGCTCTGCGCAAACCAGGAATCACATCTAAGTCCATTAAGAAGTTCCTGAGCCATACAACTTCTTTGGTTGACTCAGAGGCTACGACATACTCAGCTTCCATGGTGGAGTCCGCAACACATTTCTGCTTGATACTCCTCCAAACAATGGCTCCACCTCCCAAAGTAAACACATACCCCAAGGTAGACTTACTGTTATCCCTATTTGATTGGAAGTCAGAATCCGTGTAACCCACAGGGAGCAATTGATCTGCCTGGTAAATTCGTACTTTTTCTATCTAATTTACATCCATCATAATCTGAGTCAGAAAATCCTAACAATTTAAAATTGGACATCGTAGGTACCAAATACCTACATTTATGGTGCCCTTAATATATCTAAGGATTTAACTGTAGTTAAGTGGGACTCCTTAGCACAAGTTTGGTACCTGACATAAATACCTACTGCAAAAAGAATATCAGGTCTACTAGCAGTTAGGTAAAGCAAACATCCTATAGCACTTCTATAATATTTTAAATCAACTGGCTTACCTTCAGGAGGGTTATCTATTTTGGCATTTGTGGCCATGGGAATACTTAAATTGTTTGAACTATCCAATTTAAATTTCTTAATTAATTCTTTTGTGTATTTTGATTGGTGAATGTAGTTTCCATCCTTGGTATGTTTAATTTGTAAACCTAAAAAGAAGGTTAATTCTCCTACTATGCCCATTTCAAATTCGTTTTCCATGATTTTAATAATGTCTTTTAAGAAATTAGTGTTAGTTGATCCAAAAATTATATCATCTATGTAAACTTGGGCTACAAAAATGTCTTTTTCTAAAGTCTTAACAAATAGGGTTGAGTCAATTTGACCTTGGTTAAAACCTTTATAAATTAGATAAGTGGATAATCTTTCATACCAAGCCCTAGCTGCTTGTTTTAACCCATAAAGTGTTTTCCAAAGTTTGAATACATAATTAGGGTAGTCAAGATCCTCAAAGCCTGGGGGTTGTCCTACATAAACTTTCCCTTTTATAAAACCATTCAGGAAGGCGAACTTTGTTGGTGCCTGAAGCACCAGATCGAACCTGGGTTTTGATAATGGCAAAGGGTGTTGGTGTAGGCAGTACCTAAGTCAAACCTGGGTTTTGATAATGGCAAAGGGTTCAAGAGTTAAGATGTTATTTTTGGTCTAATGTGTTCACTGAGTGTGTAGAAAGAAGTCCTAGCGAAGGGCTTCTAGGCACCTAGCGAAGGACTGTTAGGCATCGAAACCCTAAGACCTGGCAAAGGGCTGCTAGGCACCTGGCGAAGAGCTGCTATGGATCTAAGACCTGGCGAAGGGCTGCTAAGCACCTGGCGAAGGGCTGCTAGGCATTGAAGACCTGGTGAAGGGCTGCTGGGCAAAAGTCCAACCGGAGGAGCCAGTTGGCAAAAGGTAAACTCTCTTAAGAGGAGTAGGTGAGGACGCGTTCCCCGTCGAGGGAACAGTAGGCATTGGTTCGACCTAGGGTTCCATTTGGGAGACCCGAAGTCAGAACCAAGACAGCTATGGCTGTAAAAAATGATCTAATATTCTTGCCTTGTTTGTTGTGGAACTAACCTTGGATGCAGGGACCAAAGGAATGTGTTTCTGCAGCTCAGAATGCCCCAGGGCAGGCACCTGGGCTAGGCGCCCGGGAGGTCCCGGGCGCCCAAGGTCAAAGCCAAACAACAGTAAAGCAAGAAGCACTTCAAATCAACACTAGGCCAGGCGCCCGGGAGGTCCAGGGCGCACAAGGTCAAATCCTAAGATGAGTCGAAGCAAAATCAGCCACGAAGCCAGCGGACCCAGTCAACCTGGGCGCCCGGGAGGTCCCGGGCGCCCCAGTCAGCTCCAGAGCCGATTCGAAGGGGATAAGCGCTGACCAAGATTTGGATAGAGGTTCTCGGATCCGAAGGCACGTGTCAGGCGCCCCCGACGTCCCAGGCGCCCCCAGGAGCACTATAAAAGGGGCTCGACCCCTAAGGCTTCAACATCACTTTTTCCAACGCCTCCAAGCTTTTCGTTCAAGCGCTCTGCTCCGGTAAACTCCGTTCTCGACATTCCAGCGCCGACGATGACCCTCTGCTCCGAAGTTCAATCCACATCAAGGCGTCAGTAACGAAATGTGTAACTCATTTACTTACTGCACTATTCTTGTATTAAATCTGTAAACCTTTGCGCGAATATAGAATTGCCCATAGTAAACGGTCACCGTGGGCCATGGAGTAGGAGCCTACTGCGACTCCGAACTAAGTAAAAATACTTGTGTTCTTTGTGTGTTTTAATTCCGCTGTATTTTCTCTTTCTTATCCAAAATGTTTTTCACGATATTCACCCCCCCCTTTATCGTGTTTTTCGATCTAACAAGTGGTATCAGAACGGGGTAGCTCAAATTGGTGCAACCACCAATTTGGAAATTTTTCAGATTTTTGCGAATTTTTTTTATTCTTTTTCGATCGAACTTTTATCGTTAATCGAGGTTGGTGCAACACCACTCGATAATTTTTTTTAATATCTTCTTCCCGCACTGCTAATTTTTTTTATTATTTCAGAATTTCTAAATGGCCATGCACGAGAGCTTCAGTACAGCCAGACCACCACTCTTCAGTGGGGAGGACTTCTCCTGCTAGAAGAGTCGGATGGAAGTCCACCTGAAAACTCTGGTGGACATGTGGATAATCATCCAATCTGGCTTAGAAATCCAAAGAAATGCTGAAGGAGTGCCACAACCTTACACCAAATGGGATGCCTCACTAAAAAGGAGGATCGAGGCGGATGCTAAAGCGACCCAGACACTTCAATGCGGTCTAACCAAAGAAGAGCTGAACCGGGTGGGACCATTCAACAGTACAAAAGAACTTTGGGGTAAGTTAATTGAATTGCACGAAGAAACCTCCGACATCCGAATCAGCATGAGAGACCTACTGCTAAACAAACTCTACACTATCAAAATGAACGATGGCGAGTTAGCAGCCCAGCTCCACGCCAGAATCCAAGAGTTGATGAACGGTCTACATACAATCGGTCACAAGGTAGAAAATCGTGACCTGATCAGGTATACCCTTAACGCTTTCCCGAGAAATACTTTGTGGGCATCTATGGTAGATGCGTATAAAGTTTCAAGGGATCTGTCTAAAATCAAATTAGATGAGTTATTTTCTGAACTTGAATTACATGAGCAGACTAACTATACCCTGGCCGAGAAAGGCATTGTTTTTGTTGTAGGAAAAACTGGAAAGATGACCAAGAAGAAGCCTCAACCTGCACCCGAGTCTGACTCAGACTCAAACTGATAAGACAGCGAAGGAGATCGACCCAAGCTGGTTCGGCTAGCCTGGGACTATTACAAGGAGCTGAAATATCAGACCAACAGAAGGAATGTCAGCCGAAGAAAGGAAGAGCCAGCTGAACCTTCAAATGAAAAAACCAAACCAAATGTGACCTGCTACGAATGCAAAAAGAAGGGTCACTACAAGACGGAATGCCCCAATCTGAAGGAGACGAAGAAGACAAGAAGGAAGAAAGCCCTTCAAGCAACATGGGACGAGTCGTCCTATGAAGAAGAAGAAGAGGCCCCGCAATCGAACTTGCTCACCCTGACTGCTTCGGAAGAAATCGAGACCGAATCAGAATCGGAGTCGGACGACGGAAAGCTCACATTTTCAGAGGACGGCAAAATCATTATAAGTGGATTTTCTAGAGTTCAATTATCAGAGTTAATTGCTTATCTATCTCGCGACTTGGCGAAACCAAAATCCGAGTCGAATCCCTCCGACAGGAAGTAAAACTCATGAAAGAGAGAGCTGACTCTAGATCCTTAACTGAGAAAGTTCAAGAAGGAACTTCTACTCATGTTGAAAAACTTGAGAAGGAGAACTCCTTCTTGAAAACTCAAGTCAAGGACCTTAGAGCAGCTTTGGAATGATTCACTTCGGGTTCCAAGGGTCTTGACATGATCGTTGGAAAACATAAGTCCGTTCTAAATCGATCCGGATTAGGGTATCGAACCAAGGCTAGATAAAGGTCATATTATGCTGTACTGAATCAGTCTAGACCCAAAATTCAGGCATGGGTACCAAAACTATGCCTGAACAACCAAGTTGGACCAAATCAGTATTTGATCCCCAAGGACAAGATTCATATCTGGCCTAATCATTACCGTGGCTTTAGTCCAGGGAGAGCCAACTTAAAAATCATTTTTATGGTTAAATGAATTTCGTTTCTTGTTTTAAATTGCATGATTGCTTATCTATTTATTTTCTGCAGTTTACCATGCTTAGACCTAGGACTGGTTAGACTAAGGACTGAACCAATTAACTGAAATTTGAACAGTATAGTATTGGGTGGTGGTGAGATGATAGTACGTTAGGGAAGCCTTTTCTAATAAGGTCAAGTATACACTACTTGGTCTCTTTAGACTGGTGAAACTAGACGAAGCTACCGATCCAAGACCCAAGCTAGTTAGACCAGAATTTCTCAAAAAGTAACCTTGAAAATGAAATTTCACTAAAAGGCTTTGTCAAGGAAAGAGTTGATGATCCAATAAGGCTACGGCCAAATAAGGCCTTATGCCTCGCCAAGACCTGGAAGCCAATTATTGAAATTCAAATTCATTTTACTCTTTGTCAAATTCGAATCTAACATAAATTTTCAATTTATCTTAGATTCAAATATTATTTTTCCAAAATAAATTCAAAACCAATGGTTTTTCAAAATTAATATAACTTTTCAAAATTAATCATGGTCTTTCTAAATATTTACTTCTATTTAAAAACTGTCTCACAAAAACTCATAAGGTTAACGTGATTGATAACTCTAGATTGGGTGAGATAGACTAGATTGTGAAAATCAATTTAAGTTATCCTTAATTCTAATTGGATCCAAATCAACAAAACTCTTTATGTGTAGCAACATAAAGATTTCGACCAATGGATGTTGGATGGCGGTTGCTCCAAACACATGACTGGGGATAAATTGAAATTCACCAAACTCAAGCTCAAGAACCTAGGCTCAGTAGCATTTGGCAACAATGCTACACTCAAGGTCATTGGGTCAGGTAACATTGAACTCAAATCTGACTTTGTCATTAAAAAGGTTCTTTTGGTTGAAAACTTTAAGTTTAACTTGCTCAGTATAAGTCAATTGTGTGATACTGGCTGTGTAGTTACCTTTACCAACTCTAACTGTCTGATTAGAAACTTACAAATCACAGAAATCATGCTTAAGGGCACTAGGAAAAATAATGTTTATACTATAAACCTACCCTTAATACCTAAATGCTTACTAACTCAGTTAGAAGAATCAAACCTCTGGCATAGGAGATTAGATCACACTAATCTAAGATTAATTTCAAAAATCACCCAACTGGGCCTAATTAAAGGAATACCTAAAATTAAGAATCATGAAAACTTAATATGTGAATCATGCAATCAAGGTAAACAAACCAGGTCTAATCACAAACAAATTCAATCAGATTTAACTCAAACCACACTTGAGCTCCTGCACCTTGACCTATTTGATTCACATGGAGCCAAGTCACTAAGCGAAAACCGGTACTGCTTAATAATTATAGATGATTACTCTAGGTTTACCTGGGTTAGGTTCCTAAAGACCAAAAATGAAACCCTAAAACTATTTAGTGACTTTTGTAAGTTAATTGAAACTGAAAATGATACCAAAATCAAAAGACTTAGGAGTGATCACGGGGGAGAGTTTGAGAATCAATGGTTCGAGAAATTTTGTAAGATAAACGGGTATATACATGAATTTTCGTATCCTAGAACCCCCCAGCAAAATGGGATAGTCGAACGGAAAAATAGAACCCTACAGGAAGCCGCTAGGACTATGCTCAATGAATTCAACCTAGCTAACCAATTTTGGGCAGAAGAAATCAGTACGGCTTGCTATGTCCAAAATAGGGTCCTAATTAACAAACGATATAATAAAACTCCTTATGAATTATACTACCATAGACTTCCAAACTTACATTACCTAAGGATCTTTGGATGCAAAGTCCATATTCTAAACACCAAGGACTATCTAGGTAAATTCCAATCTATGTCAACCCTAGGGGTCTTCTTAGGATATTCAACAACCAGTAGGGCCTATGGGGTTTACAACAAACAAACTAACAAAATTGAAGAAACAACAAGCCTAATATTTAATGAGGAAATTAATTCAAAATCTAATAATCTAGATCTAAATCCATCAAATATTGATCACGAAGATAATGAACAACTCATTGAACCACTAGTTGAACCGCTAAATGAACTAACTATTGAACCAACTATTGAGTCAATTGAACCAATAACTGAACCAACCCAAGTAGGTGAACCAAACACTGAACCGAACCGACCAGCCGGACCTGAGGCTGAACCGTGTAATAGAAGAACTAAGAAACCCAGACTAAGTCACCCAACTGATCAAATTGTGGGTAATCCAACCTTAGGAGTAGAACTAGGTATTCCTATAGAAATCTTAGTCAGATTGCACTGATTTCAAAAATTGAACCTAAGACTATAGAGGAAGCCTTACTTGATCCTGAATGGATCATAGCGATGCAAGAAGAGTTAGCCCAATTTGAAAGGAACCAAGTCTGGGAACTAGTACCTAAACCTGAGGGCAAATCCATTATTGACACTAAGTGGGTTTTTAGTAATAAGCTAAATAAGGAGAAATAGTTAGAAATAAAGCCCGCTTAGTAACCAAAGGGTTCAGTCAAGTCGAAGGGTTAGACTATGACGAAACCTATGCCCCAAGGGCTAGACTTGTGTCCAATAGGATGTTGTTAGCCTTTGCAACCCATAAGGGGTTTAAACTCTACCAGATGGATGTAAAGTCAGCTTTTCTAAATGGATTTATTAAGGAAGAAGTCTATGTATGACAACTCCCTGGTTTTGAGGACTTAGAAAAACCTGACCATGTTTACAAACTCACTAAAGCACTATATGGACTAAAACAAGCACCTAGGGCATGGTATGAACGTCTATCAACCTACCTCATTACTATGGAATTTAACCAGGGACAAATGACTCAACCCTATTTATTAAGACCTTAGAAAAAGAAATCTTTATTGCCCAAATCTACGTCGATGATATAATTTTTGGATCCACCAACTCAAATTTCTTAAAAGAATTTGTTAAAATAATGGAAAATGAATTCGAAATGAGCTTAACTTCTTTCTAGGGTTACAAATTAAGCAAACTAGGGATGGGAATTATGTCCATCAATCCAAATATGCTAAGGAGCTAATAAAGAAATTCAAAATGGACAACTCCAAAAGCATAAGTACCCCTATGGCCACAAATGTAAAAATAGATAGTGTCCCTAATGGTAAACCTATAGACCTTAAATTATATAGGAGTATGATTGGAATTCTACTTTACCTTACAGCCAGCAGACCTGATATCCTTTTTGCTGTTGGAATATGTGCTAGATACCAAACCTGTGCTAAGGAAACACACTTAGCAGCCCTAAAAAGAATACTTAGATACATCAAGGGCACCCTAAATGTAGGGATTTGGTATCCTAGGACCTCAACTTTTGACTTGTCAGGATACTCAGATTCTGACTATGCTGGTTGTAAACTAGATAGAAAAAGTACAAGTGGAAGCTGCCAACTTTTAGGAAATAGTCTAGTAAGTTGGTGTAGCATAAAGCAACACTATGTAGCTCTATCCACAACTGAAGCTGAGTATGTTACTGTAGGAGAGTGTGTAGCACACCTCTTATGGATGATGCACACTCTTAAAGACTTCCAGCTTAACTACACCCAAACTCAGGTCTACATTGATAATGTAAGCTCAATTAATCTAACTAAGAATCCAATCCAACACTCAAGAACTAAACACATAGAAGTCAAACACCACTTCGTAAGAGATCATGTAGCCAGGGGGGAAATAGTCCTTAAGCATGTAGAATCGAAATCTAACTTAGCTGACATATTCACCAAACCTCTACCTGAGTCTGAGTTCAACTCACTAAGAAAGCAGTTAGGGTTATGCTTAGTAGAATAGGAATGCTCTAAGTTTTTTTCGAAAACTGTCTTATTTTCTGCAAAATTAATTTTTTTTCTTATTTTGTTATTTAAAATGATTTTTCCAACTTAGTTTTTTTAAATAAAATTACCCCTTCAAAACTAGGGCTTTTTCTCAAAATGGACTTAGCCTAGGCCCTAATCCTAGAACTGCATACACCTATAGATCTAGAAGCCAGCATCTCACAAGCATCTTAGGGTACTTTTGATTGATCACCTAGAATGGGTTGAGATGCTTAGGTCTTTGCCTTAATTCAAGATGCTTTAAGTCAGTGCATCAGCAGTAATTGGGGCACTAAATACCAACTAAACAGTAATGAGATTAAGTGTCAAACTTAGAAAATCTAACTTGATCAGATCACTTAACTTGACTAACCCTAGCGAAGGCTACTATTTATAACAGTTAGTAAATAGCTAATTGGGTTAGATAGGACCCGAAAGCATAAATTCAAATTGATTTGGTCCAGTTTAAATTTAGAATTGGTTCAGTACAACATTTTACCTTGATTACTCAATTTCAATGCAATTTTTTGCTATATTTTTTTTTGATATATGGCAAAGGGGGAGAGATTGGAAAGGAGAGAAAAGGCTTGAATTTTTTTTTTAAATTTTTCTCCTGTTTTTCAAAAAGTAAAGTTCTTTAAATACTTAAGTTCACTTGGAAAACTAATATTTTTTTTTGGTTTCAAAAATTATTCTTAGCTCTTATTCTGGAAAATCTGCTTTCTAAGTATTTTAAATACTTGAAAATTGCTTTCTAAGTATTTAAGTACTTAAACTGTTAGAAAAATTTTCTAAGTACTTATACTTTCAAAATCACTTGCTTTCAAAAAAATTATTCCAAATCGTTGGATGGTCGAAAATTTTCTAAATATAAAATTCAAATTTCCCTGAAAATTTTCCAACTCAAAATATTTTGAAAATGCTTTTCTAACTTAAAAACATTTTCCTAAAAATTTTTCTAAGTGTTGAAAACTTGAAAAACGCTTCACGTTAAGACTTAGAAATTTTTTTAAGAAACCCCACGGACTTTTGAAAAACTTAGGGGGAGATTTCTTCCAGGGGAGGAAATAAAACGTAAGTTACTTACTTACCAGTTTTTGTTTAACTTAACTTTTTGAACCAGGTTGTCATAAATCAAAAAGGGGGATATTGTTGGTGCAGGAAGCACCCAAGTCAAACCAGGGTTTTGATAATGACAAAGGGTTCAAGAGTTAAGATGTTATTTTTGGTCTAATGTGTTCACTGAGTGTGCAGAAAGAAGTCCTGGCGAAAGGCTGCTAGGCACCTAGCGAAGGACTTCTAGGCATCGAAACCCTAAGACCTGGCAAAGGGCTGCTAGGCACCTGGCAAAGGGCTGCTAGGCATCTAAGACCTGGCGAAGGGCTGCAAGGCGTTGAAGACCTGGCGAAGGGCAGCTAGGCACCTGGCGAAGAGCTGCTAGGCAAAAGTCCAACCGGAGGAGCCAGTTGGCAAAAGGTAAACTCTCCTGAGAGGAGTAGGTGAGGACGCGTTCCTCGTCGAGGGAACAGTAGGCGTCGATTCGACCTAGGGTTCCATTTGGGAGACCCGAAGTCAGAACCAAGACAGGTACGACTGTAAAAAATGATCTAATATCTTGCCTTGTTTGTTGTGGAACTAACCTTGGATGCAGGGACCAAAGGAATGTGTTTCTGCAGCTCAGAACTGTTGGATCAAGAGAATACGATAGAGGGGGGTGGTGAATATCGTAAATTGTTTTGGATTAAAAAACAGAATACGCAGCGGAAAAATTAAAACTAAACAACACACAAACATCAAGATTTTAATTAGTTCGGAGTCGCGGTCGGCTCCTACTCCAAGGCCCACGGTCGTTGACCATTTACTGCGGGCAATTCTATATGTGCGCAAAACAGTTTATAAACAGATATTACAATTACAGTACAGTAAACTTAAAAGGACAGCTCTTCGTTACCGACGTCCAGTGTGGAATGTATCTCGGAGCAGAGGGATATCGTCGGCACTTGTATCTCGAGTTGGGAGGTTTCCGGAGTAAAGCGTTTGAGTAGAAGAGCGTATTGGCGTTGGAAGCAGTGATTGTTGAAGCCTTGGGGTTGAGGGGCTTTTTATAGCCTCCTGGGGTGCCCTGAATGTTGGGGGCGCCCCCTCCCCTATGTGTCACCCGATCTGAGCAACTCTCGATCAGCCCTTATCCCACTCGAATAGGGTTGAGAATTGACGCTGGGGGCGCTCGGGACACTGGGGGCGCCCTGGTTAACTCATTCAGCTGGGCTTCTCGGCTGGATGATCTTTATCCGCTTCGTTGGCTCAAGCCCGGGGCGCCCTGGGCACTGGGGGCACCCTGCCCAGTATGCTTCCAAAGCGTACTTTTGTTGAACTCATGTTTGGCTTTACTTAGGGTGCCCGGGTCCTTCCGGACGCCCAACCCAGCTGCTGCCTCACTCCATTGAGGCTTTCTGAGCTGCAGACACTCGTTCCTTCGGTTCTGCATCCAGGGTTAGTACCAAATAAGATAAAGCAACAATGTTAGTAATTCATACAGCCGTAGCTGTCTTGGTTTTGACTTTGGGTCTCCAAAATGGAGTCCTAGGTCGAACCGACGCCTACTATTGTGACGCCCGCCCTTATATCTACTCTCGGGGCGGGGTCACGTACTATCATTCGTATAAATTTTTTTTTCTTAAAGTACTAATAACAAAGTACTAAGCATGCTTATTCAAAACTAACCTATAACATGATAGGTTCAACTCATAATATAATCAAGTATATGAGTAATCCAAGTGTATCATTCATTACTAAAGAAATGTTAACATAAGCATAATATTGTAGATATGAAGATCTTTATTTCCCGAGCCACCACCCCACACATCTTCAGCCCTCCTGCCTCTTCCTTTAGTTTAAGTGTCTCTTACCCTTATCTGCAGCATAAGACAACATATAAACTAGTAAGCACAAATGCTTAGTAAGATCCTGTCCTACTCGCAAAATCCATATCATAGAAAGATAAGAGAATAAATCACATCCAAGCATGGTAAGTGTTTAAGCATGTTAAACATCTAAGCATATTAACTTCATAGGAAGGTTTCTTTGAAAACATATAAACATAATACTTGAACATAGTATAATCATTAGGGCCCGACTTGTACTTCATGTTTTGCGCGCGCCCCTAAATAGGAACGAGGTAGCTAATCCCGAACCACTAGGGTTTACTAGGCCTTCTCAAAAGTCCTTCAGCCTAGTATCATAATCATTTGACTCGCTTTAAGAGTCTATAGTACAAGCCATTACAAAATAAAATAATTATCATGTTCTTTATTTTCATAATGTATGCTCTTAGTCCCAACTTTCTAGGGAAGCATTCTTTAGGCCCTAAGTCTTCTTCGTTCATGCCCTACAAGGCTCATTCTTATGCATATGAATGCATCCATAATCATGATAACTAGCCTAGTATAAAACATGCATTTCATAAGGGTGCCCCATGGGCTATAATGCATGCTCATACATAGATCTCCATAATCATGATAACTAGCCTAGTATAAAGCATGCATTTCATAAGGGTGCCCCATGGGCTATAATGCATGCTCATACATAGATCTCCATAATCATGATAACTATCCAATTATAAAGCATGCATTTCATAAGGGTGCCCTATGGGCTCTAATGCATGCTCATACATAGATCATAATTCAACCCCTTAAACATATCTTATATATGACAAGGTTGGTCACATAAACCATATTCATATCATAGGAAGTGGTAGCATGATTCATGGGTAAATCAAATGGTTCCTAACCCTAAAACTAGGGTCTTGGCCGAAACTCAAGGCTAGGGAGAGTTCCATTTTTTTTTCCTAATCCAACACTCCATTTAAACATCATTTGCATATACATATCATCCTCCCAAACATAAGCATATCTCCTAGGGTACATCCCATACAATCATCACATATATAGGCATATGATCTTACTAAACACAATCATAACCTCATAGGGTAAGTTGTCCTTCACAACCTCATGTTTCATGCCTTGGCCAAATGTTACATGCTAAGGAATCCAATCAAACATTTCCTTTGAATATCACATGCATATACATCTCATATCATTTTACATAAGCATATTACATAAAATAATTTAACCTTCACAAACCCTAAGGTTTCATGCCTTGGCCGAATGGTGTAGGGTAGGGAAACTAGGGTTTTGAAATTAAACCTTCACACAAGCATTTATTCAAACACCTTGTCTACACTACTAGGCATAGATTCATCATAGGCAAATCAAGCATCCCTAAACCCTAATCTTCCTAGGTTGGCCGAATGATGTAAGGGTAGGGTAGGCTAGGTATTTGACATCCAATCTTCACACAAACATTTATTCAAACACCTTACCTACACTACTAAACATGGACACATCATAGGATAGCAAACAACCCAAAAAAACCTAGCCCATTCCCTCTTGGCCGAAAGTTGTAGGGTGGCTAACCCTACTTTTTGTTATCACAACATGAAGGAAACCAACATATATTCATACCCTAAGTTCCTAGGGATCTCCTCATGCAATAAGAAGTAACCAAGGCATATTAAATGGAGGTGGCCGAAAGTTTCATAAAGGAGGAAGGTTTCCTTTTCAAAAACAACAATAAGAAGAAACATACAAATCAAACAATAACGATTACACTGGAGGCGAGGGGATACTTACATCCTTTCGCTTGAATTTCGCCTTCCCTAGATCCTTAGGGTACTCTTGGTTGAAGGAGAAGTGGAGGTTCCTTTCGCCAAAACTCCTCTAGAACTTCTTGGCCCTAGTGGAGGGCAAGACCCTTTAGATAGTCTCCTTCCTTCCACTTCCCTAGGGTTAGAAACCCTAGGTCGTATTTTTTCGAAAACACAAGGGAGAGGGGCAATGAAGTTTCGGTGGGGAAGAGAAAGGAAGAAGAAGAGGAAGTTACTCCCACCCCTTCCCTCTCTTATTTATACTTTTCTCATGAAAAGACATCTCTTCACTATTACACGCTTAACAAGCATGTTTCTTATTCTCTCAACAAGAAATAATGCTTGGTGTAGTGGTTAAGACATGGTGAGTGCAACTAGGAGGTTCAAGGTTCGATCCTTGCTTCCTCCTTTCTACACTTTCTTTTTATTACCTTTTGCACTAATCCACATCAAAGCCTATTAAGCCAAATCCATCATGATATTTCATAATAATTTTTCCTTGAATTCATAACATTATTTACATAATATTTCATGATAATTTCCCATGAATTCATAATATTATTCACATAATATTTCATAATAATTTTCCATGAATTTCATAATAATTTTCCATGAATTCATAATATTATTCACATAATATTTCATAATAATTTTCCATTAATTCACAATATTATTCACATAATATTTCATAATAATTTTCCATAAATTCATAACATTATTCATGGTGAAATTTTGGGGTGTTACAATCCTACCTATCTTATAAAAAGTTCGTCCCGAACTTTAAAACAATTCCCAGGTACTTAAATTGTGAAAATTAGGGTGTTACAATCCTACGCACCTTATAAAAAGTTCGTCCCGAACTTTAAAACAATTCCCAGGTACTTAAATTGAGAAAATTGGGGTGTTACAATCCTATGCACCTTATAAAAAGTTCGTCCCGAACTTTAAAATAATTCCGGATACTTTAATCGTATTGCCTCCTCTCGTTCCCATGTGGCTTCTTCGAATTGCTCGTTCCGCCACAGAACCTTTACTAAGGGTACTTCCTTGTTCCTTAGCTTTTTAACTTCCCGATCTAGGATCTGGTACGGTCCCACATATCTCGGACTCAGCTTCCCTCTCTTCCCGAATCTCATCACCCCTTTCATAGGGGCCACTTTTACTCCTTCCTTGGAGATAACATGTCCCAAGTATGATACTTGATCGAGCCAGAACTCGCATTTGGGAAATTTAGCATATAGTTGTTCCTTCTGAAGAATCTGTAGTGCTATACTCAGGTGTTCCGCGCCCGATAGTCGATACACATTCGCATCGACCCATCCTTCTTTTTAACGAACAGCACGAGAGTTCCCCATGGAGAGTGACTAGGGCGGATGAGTCCCTTGTCAAGCAACTCCCGTAACTGTCCCTGGAGTCCTTTAACTCAGCTGGCGTCATTCGGTAAGGCGCCTTGGAGATCGGATTTGAACCCGGTATCAATTCGATCTCAAATTCGATTTCCCTGTCAGGGGCTAGCCCTGGTAGTTTATCGGGGAAGACTTCTGGGTAGTTGAATACCACTCTGACGTCTTCTAGCCTCTGGTCCTTTTCTTGGCTTGTATTGACCACATGTGCTAGAAACCCAGTGCATCCCTTGCTTAACATCTGCTGAGCTTTGAGAGCCGATAAGAGTTTCCTGGCTTCTCTTCTTAGCTCTCCAATAAATTAAAACTTAGTGTCTGCCTCTAGTTGGAAGACTATCTTTCTTTTACGCACTCGATTGAAGCGCCGTATTTACTCAGAAATCCATGCCCAATATAATGTCATAGTCTTGCATGCCCAACACTATCAGATCGCTAAAGAGTTCCCTCCCAGCGATCCTGATTGGTGTGGCACGCATCATATGGGTAGATGGTATAATATCTCCCGAGGGTAAGGTTGTAAGAACTTGCAGTTCATAACTTGAGGGGGTATATCTCGTTGAGTGGTGGTACTGTCTCGTTAAGTGGTGGAGGGGCAGTCCCATTAAGACGGTTACTACGTCTTCTAGCCATCTTCATAAGAAATGAGACTAGTATGAGGTAATAGTTATTCCTACCTTCATGCATAATTAACTAGGAGTAACACATACTATCACGCATAAATAAAGTAGTAGGTTTAGAGTTCTTACTTGGAAGCGGCAGGATGAGCTTGATGTGTGTGTAGTGGAGGGGAAAACTGCTCTGATACCAACTTGTGACGCCCGCCCTTATATCTACTCTCGGGGCGGGGTCACGTACTATCATTCGTATAAATTTTTTTTTCTTAAAGTACTAATAACAAAGTACTAAGCATGCTTGTTCAAAACTAACCTATAACATGATAGGTTCAACTCATAATATAATCAAGTATATGAGTAATCCAAGTGTAACATTCATTACTAAAGAAATGTTAACATAAGCATAATATTGTAGATATGAAGATCTTTATTTCCCGAGACACCACCCCACACATCTTCAGCCCTCCTGCCTCTTCCTTTAGTTTAAGTGTCTCTTACCCTTATCTGCAGCATAAGACAACATATAAACTAGTAAGCACAAATGCTTAGTAAGATCCTGTCCTACTCGCAAAATCCATATCATAGAAAGATAAGAGAATAAATCACATCCAAGCATGGTAAGTGTTTAAGCATGTTAAACATCTAAGCATATTAACTTCATAGGAAGGTTTCTTTGAAAACATATAAACATAATACTTGAACATAGCATAATCATTAGGGCCCGACTTGTACTTCATGTTTTGCGCGCGCCCCTAAATAGGAACGAGGTAGCTAATCCCGAACCACTAGGGTTTACTAGGCCTTCTCAAAAGTCCTTCAGCCTAGTATCATAATCATTTGACTCGCTTTAAGAGTCTATAGTACAAGCCATTACAAAATAAAATAATTATCATGTTCTTTATTTTCATAAAGTATGCTCTTAGTCCCAACCTTCTAGGGAAGCATTCTTTAGGCCCTAAGCCTTCTTCGTTCATGCCCTACAAGGCTCATTCTTATGCATATGAATGCATCCATAATCATGATAACTAGCCTAGTATAAAGCATGCATTTCATAAGGGTGCCCCATGGGCTATAATGCATGCTCATACATAGATCTCCATAATCATGATAACTAGCCTAGTATAAAGCATGCATTTCATAAGGGTGCCCCATGGGCTATAATGCATGCTCATACATAGATCTCCATAATCATGATAACTATCCTATTATAAAGCATGCATTTCATAAGGGTGCCCTATGGGCTCTAATGCATGCTCATACATAGATCATAATTCAACCCCTTAAACATATCTTATATATGACAAGGTTGGTCACATAAACCATATTCATATCATAGGGTCTTGGCCGAAACTCAAGGCTAGGGAGAGTTCCATTTTTTTTCCTAATCCAACACTCCATTTAAACATCATTTGCATATACATATCATCCTCCCAAACATAAGCATATCTCCTAGGGTACATCCCATACAATCATCACATATATAGGCATATGATCTTACTAAACAAAATCATAACCTCATAGGGTAAGTTGTCCTTCACAACCTCATGTTTCATGCCTTGGCCAAATGTTACATGCTAAGGAATCCAATCAAACATTTCCTTTGAATATCACATGCATATACATCTCATATCATTTTACATAAGCATATTACATAAAATAATTTAACCTTCACAAACCCTAAGGTTTCATGCCTTGGCCGAATGGTGTAGGGTAGGGAAACTAGGGTTTTGAAATTAAACCTTCACACAAGCATTTATTCAAACACCTTGTCTACACTACTAGGCATAGATTCATCATAGGCAAATCAAGCATCCCTAAACCCTAATCTTCCTAGGTTGGCCGAATGATGTAAGGGTAGGGTAGGCTAGGTATTTGACATCCAATCTTCACACAAACATTTATTCAACACCTTACCTACACTACTAAACATGGACACATCATAGGATAGCAAACAACCCAAAAAAACCTAGCCCATTCCCTCTTGGCCGAAAGTTGTAGGGTGGCTAACCCTACTTTTTGTTATCACAACATGAAGGAAACCAACATATATTCATACCCTAAGTTCCTAGGGATCTCCTCATGCAATAAGAAGTAACCAAGGCATATTAAATGGAGGTGGCCGAAAGTTTCATAAAGGAGGAAGGTTTCCTTTTCAAAAACAACAATAAGAAGAAACATACAAATCAAACAATAACGATTACACTGCAGGCGAGGGGATACTTACATCATTTCGCTTGAATTTCGCCTTCCCTAGATCCTTAGGGTACTCTTGGTTGAAGGAGAAGTGGAGGTTCCTTTCGCCAAAACTCCTCTAGAACTTCTTGGCCCTAGTGGAGGGCAAGACCCTTTAGATAGTCTCCTTCCTTCCACTTCCCTAGGGTTAGAAACCCTAGGTTGTATTTTTTCGAAAACACAAGGGAGAGGGGCAATGAAGTTTCGGTGGGGAAGAGAAAGGAAGAAGAAGAGGAAGTTACTCCCACCCCTTCCCTCTCTTATTTATACCTTTCTCATGAAAAGACATGTCTCTTCAATATTACACGCTTAACAAGCATGTTTCTTATTCTCTCAACAAGAAATAATGCTTGGTGTAGTGGTTAAGACATGGTGAGTGCAACTAGGAGGTTCAAGGTTCGATCCTTGCTTCCTCCTTTCTACACTTTCTTTTTATTACCTTTTGCACTAATCCACATCAAAGTCTATTAAGCCAAATCCATCATGATATTTCAGAATAATTTTTTCATGAATTCATAACATTATTTACATAATATTTCATGATAATTTCCCATGAATTCATAATATTATTCACATAATATTTCATAATAATTTTCCATGAATTTCATAATAATTTTCCATGAATTCATAATATTATTCACATAATATTTCATAATAATTTTCCATTAATTCACAATATTATTCACATAATATTTCATAATAATTTTCCATAAATTCATAACATTATTCATGGTGAAATTTTGGGGTGTTACAATCCTACATATCTTATAAAAAGTTCGTCCCGAACTTTAAAACAATTCCAAGGTACTTAAATTGTGAAAATTGGGGTGTTACAACTATTCCCTCGACGGGGAACGCGTCCTCACCTACTCCTCTTAGGAGAATTTACCTGTTGCCAACCGGCTCCTCCGGTTGGACTTTTGCCCAGCAGTCCTTCGCCAAGTCTTCAGTACCAAGCAATCCTTCGCCTGGTGCCCAGCAGTCCTTCGTCAGGTCTTCGTGTCCTGGCATTCCTTCGCCAGGTGCCTAGCAGTCCTTCGGTAGGGCTTTGTATCCTGGCATTCCTTCGCCAGGTGCCTAGCAGTCCTTCGCTAGGGCTTTGTATCCTGACATTCCTTCGCCAGGTGCCTAGCAGTCCTCCGCTAGGGCATTGTATCCTGGCATTCCTTCGCCAGGTGCCTAGCAGTCCTTCGCTAGGGCTTTGTATCCTGGCATTCCTTCGCCAGGTGCCTAGCAGTCCTTCGCTAGGGCTTTGTATCCTGCACACTTAATGAGCATATTAGATAATCATTACCTCTTAACTTATGCACCCTTTGCCATTATCAAAACACAGGTTCGACTTGGGTGCTGTCTGCACCAACAATCTCCCCCTTTTTGATTTATGACAACCCGATTCAAAAAGTTATGTTAATCAAGACATTTGATATAACAGTTTTAGTTCCCTCCCCCAGAAAGAAATCTCCCCCTAGGTTTTTCAAAGGTTCATGGGGTTTTGAATAAATTTCTAAGTCAACATGATGGAATTTATTTTTCCGAAACTTAGAACATTTTTCAAAAGAAGTTTTTAGAAAACTTAAACCAATTTTGGTTGAGTACTTTGGAAAAAATTTCCAGTCAATAATTTAGAAAACTTTCTAAAGAATTTTCAATCTCTTTAGTACTTTAGAGGCTTTATACTTAGAAACTTTTCTATTAGAGAAGTTTAGAAATAAGTACTTATAGAATTTTTGAATATAGCTTAAGTACTTAGAAAATACTTTTGAAAACTGCTTAGGTCAAGTACTTAGAATCAATTTTGAAAACTATTTTGATCAAGTACTTTTGAACCAGTTTTGAGAAAACTAACTTAAGTATTTTAAAAACAGCTTTAGAAAAAAATTTAGGTTAAGTACTTTGAAATGAGTTTTTAACAGACTTAGCTTAAATATTGAAAGCCGCTTTGAAAAAACTTTAAAAAAACTTAGCTTAAATATTGAAAAAAGCTTTAAAAAACTTAGCTTAAGTATTGAAAACAGTTTTGAGAAAGCTTAGCTTAAGTATTGAAAACAGCTTTTAAAAAACTTAGCTTAAGTACTTTGAAAGCAGTTTTGAAAAAACCTAGCTTAAGCTTTTTGAAGAAAGGATAAAGTTTTGAATTTTGAAAAAAAAATAAACAAAATTTTAAAGCTTCTCTCCTTTCCTATCTCTCCCCCTTGGCCATATATCAAAAACAAGGCAATATAGCAGAAAAAATAAACTGCATAAGTATATAACAGAATAACGTGTTGTACTAAACCAATTCAAGATATAAACTGAACCAAAGCAATTTCAATTATCTTTGTAGGGTCCTGTCTAACCCAATTAGCTACTTGGCTGAATCCTTTCGCTACTAAGCGGGCTTTATTTATGACTATCTCTTCTTGATCATTTAGCTTATTCCTAAAAACCCACTTAGTGTCAATGACGGATTTGCCCTCAGGTTTAGGTACTAGTTTCCAGACTTGGTTTCTCTCAAATTGGGCTAACTCTTTTTGCATAGCTATGATCCAATCAGGATCAGGTAGAGCTTCCTCTATAGTCTTAGGTTCAATTTTTGAAATCATTTCTATCTGACTAAGATATCTATAGGAAGACCTACAACTGACTCCTAGAGTTGGATCACCCACAATTTGATCGGTTGGGTGACTGAGTCTGGGTTTCATGGTTTTTCTAGAACTTGGTTCAGCCTCAGGTCCGGCTGGTCGGTTTGGTTCACTATTTGATTCAACTATTTGAGTTGGTTCAATTATTGGTTCAATAGTTGGTTCAATTGACTCATTAGTTGGTTCAATAGTTAGTTCGTTTATGGGTTCAATTAAAGATTCAACAGCTTGTTCATTATCTTCTTGATTAGTATTTGATGAAGTTAGATCTGAATTATCAGATTTTGACTTAATTTCTTCATCAAATATTAGATTGGTTGTTTCTTCAATTTTCTTAGTTTGTTTGTTGTAAATCCTATAGGCTCTACTTGTTGTTGAGTATCCTAAGAAGATGCCTGGGGTTGACTTAGATTGGAACTTACCTAGATAGTCCTTGGTGTTTAGGATATGGACTTTGCACCCAAAGACCCTTAGGTAGTGTAGGTTTGGAAGTCTATGATAGTATAATTCATAGGGTGTTTTATTGTGTCGTTTGTTAATTAGTACCCTATTTTGGATGTAGCAAGCCGTACTAATTGCTTCTGCCCAATATTGGTTAGCTAAGTTGAATTCATTGAGCATAGCCCTAGCGGCTTCCTGTAGGGTTCTATTTTTTCTTTCGACTATCCCATTTTGCTGGGAGGTTCTAGGACACGAAAATTCGTGTATATACCCATTTACCTTACAAAATTCCTCAAATCGTTGATTTTCAAACTCTCCCCCATGGTCACTCCTAAGTCTTTTGATCTTAGTATTGTTTTGATTTTCAATTAACTTACAAAAGTCATTGAACAGGTTCAGGGTTTCATCTTTGGTTTTTACAAACCTAACCCAAGTAAACCTAGAGTAATCATCAACTATTATTAAGCAGTATCAGTTTCCGCTTAGTGACTTGGCTCCATGTGAATCAAATAGGTCAAGGTGCAGGAGCTCAAGTGTGGTTTGAGTTAGATCAGATTGAATTAGTTTGTGATTAGACCTGGTTTGTTTACCTTGATTACATGATTCACATATTATATTTTCATGGTTCTTAATTTTAGGAATACCTTTAATTAGGCCAAGTTGGGTGATTTTTGAAATAATTCTCAGATTAGTGTGACCTAATCTCCTATGCCAGAGGTTTGATTGTTCTAACTGAGTTAACATGCATTTAGGTACTAGAGGTAGGTTTATAGTGTAAACATTATTTTTCCTAGTGCCCTTAAGCATGATTTCTGAGTCTTGCAGGTTTCTAATCAGGAAGTTAGAATTGTTAAAAGTAACTATATATCCAGAATCACATAATTGACTTATAATAAGCAAGTTAAATTTAAAATTTTCAACCAAAAGAATTTTCTTAATAACAAAGTCAGATTTAAGTTTAATATTACCTGACCCAATCACTTTGAGTGTAGCATTGTTGCCAAATGCTACTGAGCCTAGGTTTTTGAGCTTGAGTTTGGTGAATTTCAATTTATCCCCAGTCATGTGTCTGGAGCAACCGCTATCCAACATCCATTAGTCCAAATCTTTATGTTCCTACACATAAAGAGTTATGTTGATTTGGATCCAATTAGAATTAGGAATAGCTTAAATTGATTTTCACAGCCTAGTCTGTCTCACCCAAATCTAGGGTTATCAATCACATTTGACTTATGGGTTTTGTGAGACAGGTTTTGGTAGATAGAATTATTTTGAAAAATTATGATTTATTTAAACAAAATTGAATTAATTTTGAAAACAGTTGATTTTGAAAGAAGATGTTTGAATCTACAATTAACTGAAAATTTGTGTTAGATTCGAATTTGACAAAGAATAATTTGAATTTGAATTTCAAAAATCGGCTTCCAGGTCTTGGCGAGGCACTAGGCCTTCTTTGGCCGTAGCCTTATTGGATCATCAACCCTTTCCTTGATAAAGTCTTTTAATGAAATTTCATTTTCAAAATTATTTTTTGAAAAATTCTGGTCTAACTAGTTTGGGTCTTGGATCGATAGCTTCGGCTAGTTTCACCAGTCTAAAGAGACCAAGTAGAGTATACTTGACCGTATTAGAATTGGCTTCCCTAACGTACTATTATCTCACCGCCACCCAATACTATGTTGTTCAAATTTCAATTAATTGATTGAGTCCTTTTCTAACCATTACTAAGTCTAAGCATGGTAAATTGCAGAAATTAAATAAACAAGCAATCATGCAAATTTCAAGCAAGAAAGAATTTTATTTAATTATACAAATTGTTTTTAGTTTGGCTCCCCCTGCACTAAAGCCGCGGTAATGGTTCGGCAAGATGTGGTTCTTATCCTTGGGGATCCAATACTGATTTGATCCAGTTTATTTGTTTAGGCACAGTTTGGGTACCCATGCCTGAACTTTAGGTCTGGACTGGTTCAGTACAGCATAGTAGGATCTTTGTCTAGACTTGGTTTGGTAGCCTAACCCGGATCGATTTAGAACCGACTTCTATTTTCCAAGAATCATATCAAGACCCTTGGAACCAGAAGTGAATCATTCTAAGGCAGCTCTAAGATCCTTAACTTGAGTTTTCAAGAAAGAGTTCTCTGATTCAAGTTTTTCAACTTGAGCAGAGGTTCCTTCTTGAACCTTCTCAGTTAAGGGTTCAGAGTCTGCCCCCTCTTTCAGGAGTTTTACTTCCTGTCTGAGTGACTCGACTCAGATTTTGGCTTTCGCCAAGTCTCGAGAAAGATAAGAAATTAATTCACATAATTGTAATCTAGAAAACCCACTTACAGTGATTTCACCATTTTCTGAAAACGTGAGTTTTCCGTCGTCCTGCTCTGATTCTGACTCGGTCTCGAGTTCTTCGGAGGCAGTCAGGGCTAGCAAGTTTGACTGGGGTGTCTCTTCTTCTTCTTCTGAGGAAGATTCGTCCCATGTTACTTGGAGTGCTTTCTTCCTTCTTGTCTCCTTGGTCTCCTTTAGATTCGGACACTCCGTCTTGTAGTGGCCCTTCTTCTTGCACTCGTAACAGGTCACGTTTGGTTTGTTCTTGTCATTTGAGGGTTCAACTGGTTCTTCCTTTCTTCGGCTGACTTTCCTTCTGTTGGTCTGGTTTTTTAGCTCTTTGTAATAGTCTCAGGCTAGCCGAACCAACTTAGGCCGATTTCCCTCGCTGTCTTCTGAGTCTGAATCTGAATCAGACTCGGGTGTAGGTTGAGGCTTCTTCTTGATTGTCTTTCCAGCTTTACCTGCGACAAAGGCAATGCCTTTCTCGGCCAGATTGCAGTTAGTCTGCTGATGTAATTCAAGCTCAGAAAAATGTTCATCTATCTTGATTTTGGAAAGATCCCTAGAAACTTTGTAAGCATCTACCATAGATGCCCACAAGGTGTTTCTTGGGAAAGCGTTAAGGGCATACCTTATTAGGTCACGGTTTTCTACCTTGTGACCAATGGTGTGTAGACCGTTCATCAGCTCCTGAATTCTGTCATGGAGCTGAGCTACTAATTCGCCGTCGTTCATCTTGATGGTGTACAGCTTGTTCAGCAGAAGGTCCCTCTTGCTGATTCGGGTGTCGGAGGTTCCTTCGTGTAGTTCAATCAGCTTACCCCAGAGTTCTTTAGCGCTGTTGAATGGACATACCCGGTTCAGCTCCTCTTTGGTTAGGCCGCATTGGAGTGTTTGGGTCGCTTTGGCATCGGCTTCTATTTTCTTTTTGAGTGCAGTGTCCCATTCAGTGTAAGACTGTTGTACTCCGTCAGCATTCCTTGGTATTTCCAGTCCGGACTGGATGATTATCCACATGTCCACCTGAGTTTTCAGGTGGAACTCCATTCTACTATTCCAGTAGGAGAAGTCCTCCCCACTGAAGAGTGGTGGTCTTGCGGTACTGAAACCTTCTTGCATGGCCATTAAGGAATTTATCTGAAAAAGAAAGAAAAAAAGGAAAATTCTATCCCAAGACTTGGTCTTGGATTAGTAGTGCGGGATAAAAAAATAATTATCGAGGGGTGTTGCACCGGTCTCAATTAACGATAAAAATTCAAAAAAAAGAAGAAAAGAAATAACTCGAAGAAAAATCCGAAAAATTCTCAAACTGGTGGTTGCACCAAATTTGAGCTCGGATACCACTTGTTGGATCGAGAGAATACGATAGAGGGGGGTGAATATCATAAATTGTTTACTTGGTTCGGAAAAATTAAAACTAAACAACACACAAACACCAAGATTTTACTTGGTTCGGAGTTGCGGTCGGCTCCTACTCCAAGGCCCACGGTCGTTGACCATTTACTGTGGGCAATTCTATATGTGCGCAAAACAGTTTACAAACAGATATTACAATTACAGTACAGTAAACATAAAAGGACAGCTCTTCGTTACCGACGTCCGGTGTGGAATGTATCTCGGAGCAGAGGGACATCGTCGACGCTTGTATCTCGAGTTGGGAGGTTTCCGGAGCAAAGCGTTTGAGTAGAAGAGCGTATTGGCGTTGGAAGCAGTGATTGTTGAAGCCTTGGGGTCGAGGGGCTTTTTATAGCCTCCTGGGGAGCCCTGAACGTTGGGGGCGCCCCCCCCCCCCCCACGTGTCACCCGATCCGAGCAACTCTTGGTCAGCCCTTATCCCAGTCGAATAGGGCTGAGAGTTGACTGTGGGGGCGCCCTGGTCGACTCTTTTAGCGGGCTTCTCGGCTGGATGATCTTTATCCGCTTCGTTAGCTCAAGCTAAGGGCGCCCGAGACGCTGGGGGTGCCCCGCCCAGTATGCTTCAGAAGCGTACTTTTGCTGAACTCATGTTTGGCTTTCCTTAGGGTGCCCGGGTCCTTCCAGGCGCCCAACCCAGCTGCTGCCTCACTCCTTTGAGGCTTTCTGAGCTGCAGACACTCGTTCCTTCGGTTCTTCATCCAGGGTTAGTACCAAACAAGATAAAGCAACAATGTTAGTGATTCTTACAGCCGTAGCTGTCTTGGTTCTGACTTTGGGCCTCTAAAATGGAGCCCTACGTCGAACCGACGCCTACTGTTCCCTCGACGGGGAACGCATCCTCACTACTCCTCTTAGGAGAATTTACCTGTTGCCAACCGGCTCCTCCGGTTGGACTTTTGCCCAGCAGTCCTTCGCCAGGTCTTCAGTACCAATCAATCCTTCGCCTGGTACCCAGCAGTCCTTCGCCAGGTCTTTGTGTCCTGGCATTCCTTCGCCAGGTGCCTAGCAGTCGTTCGCTAGGGCTTTGTATCCTGGCATTCCTTCGCCAGGTGCCTAGCAGTCCTCCGCTAGGGCTTTGTATCCTGGCATTCCTTCGCCAGGTGCCTAGCAGTCCTTCGCTAGGGCTTTGTATCCTGGTATTCCTTCGCCAGGTGCCTAGCAGTCCTTCGCTAGGGCTTTGTATCCTGCACACTTAATGAGCATGTTAGATAAACATTACCTCTTAACTTTTGAACCCTTTGCCATTATCAAAACACAGGTTCGACTTGGGTGTTGTCTGCACCAACAAGAACGCCCCAAAGGAGAGGGGCAGGCACCTGGGCGAGGCGCCCGGGAGGTCCCGGGCGCCCAAGGTCAAAGCCAAACAGCAGTAAAATAAGAAGCGCTTCGAATCAACACTAGGCTAGGCGCCCGGGAGGTCTTGGGCGCCCAAGGTCAAAACCAAAGATGGGTCGAAGCAAAATCAGCCACGAAGCCAGCGGACCTATTCATCCTGGGCGCCCGGGAGGTCCCGTGCGCCCCAGTCATCTCCAGAGCCGATTCGAAGGGGATAAGCGCTGACCAAGCTTCGGATAGAGGTTCTCGGATCCGAAGGAACGTGTCAGGAGCCCCCGACGTCCCAGGCGCCCCCAGGAGCACTATAAAAGGGGCTCGACCCCTAAGTCTTCAACATCACTTTTTCCAATGCCTCCAAGCTTTTCGTTCAAGTGCTCTGCTCCGGCAAACTCTGTTCTCGATATTCCAGCGCCGACGACGACCCTCTGCTCCGAAGTACAATCCACATCAGGGCATCAGTAACGAAAATTGTAACTCATTTACTTACTGCACTATTCTTGTATTAAATGTGTAAACCTTTGCGTGAATATAGAATTGCCCACAGTAAACGGTCAAGGACCGTGGGCCTTGGAGTAGGAGTCGACTGCGACTCCGAACCAAGTAAAAATACTTGTGTTCTTTGTGTGTTTTAATTCCGCTGCATTTTCTCTTTCTTATCCTAAAAGTTTTTCATGATATTCACCTCCCCGCCCCCCTCTATCATGTTTTTCGATCCAACAAAGGGTTCAAAGTTAAGGTTAAGGTGTTATCTAAAAAATTTGTTAAGTGTGCAAGAAAGTCCTAGGTAAGTTATGCACGAAGTCTTAACATGCAGGGTTGAGCAATAAGTCCTGGTCGTGGACTAGGCACCGAAGACCTGACCAGGGGTTGGGCAATAAGTCCTGGTTGTGGACTGGGTACTGAAGTCCTGATCTGGATGATCGAGCAGAAGTCTTAGCCGAGCGGGAGTTGCGGACAGAAGTAGAGACGGGTTGAGGAACGGACGTCTAGAGATCCGGCAGTCCCGGAGGCCGAGCAAAAGTCTAACCGGAGGAGCTGGTTGGCAAAAGGTAACTTCTCCAAAGTGGAGTAGGTGAGGACGCGCTCCCCGAAAGAGGGAATAGTAGGCGTCGGTTCGACCTAGGGTTCCATTTGGAAACCTAAAGTTAGAACCAAGACTGCGCAGGCTGTTATTTATACCTGATCTTTTATTATTACTGTTGTTCTGGAACTAACCCTAGTTGCAGGAGCAAGAGGTTCAAGATTTTGCATCCCAAGCGCCTGAGATGGCTCAGGCGCCCAAGAATACAAGTGCCTGTGATGATACAGGCTCCCCAGATGGGTGTGGCCACCGGTGCCGTCGATAGAGGGGGGGGTGATATCGACTTGTTAAAAATCTTATGAAAAGCGTGTCGTAAACTTCGAGGATCGTTCTATTCAGAGTTAGCAGCACCGCAGAAAAATAGACAGAACGAAAAGCCAAACAACAAAGTGCACACAGGTTTTTACTTGGTTCCCGACCCCCATGGTCAGTACGTCCAAGGCTTAAGCACGGGAAACACCTACCACTAATGGTCTCCTTTACGAACTTTCTAGAGGCAGAGAAACCCGTCTTATAGTGCATGTTTTACAATCAAAATATTAAGGAAAGTAAATGCAAACCAAACAAAAAGTCGAAGACTCGGCCAATCTGGAACTCCTTAAGTGCCGCGCACTTCCCCCTGGAGCCTCCTTGGTCACAGAGCTTCGTCTTTAGCGCTTTGTCGTCACTCAAAATGCTTAGAATGATGTCATGAATTGTGTTCTGAGTTGAGGGGTCGAACCCCTTTATATAGCCTTTCGTTGGGCGCCTGTGTTGCTATGCAGCGCCTCAGTAGCGGTCAAAATTCTATCCAACTCGCGAACTTCACGAAGCTGCCAAGGACCCAATCTTGGGTGCCCAGGAGCTTGTTGGGCGCATGATTCATTCAAGCGCCTGGCATCCAAGGCAACTGGCTTCTTGGGGGCGCCTGTATTATTCAGGCACCCAGGACCAACTTTCCAACTGTTTTGTGTGTTTGTTTGCCTGCTTTGCCTCCAATTCTAGGTACCTGTGAGATATACAAACACAAGACAAGCATATATATATTCTTAGCCTTAACAAATTGGTTCTGACTTCGGATCTCCGTGATACCCTAGGTCAAACCGACGCCTATGTTCCCTTCCCGGGGAACGCGCCTTTCGCCTACTCCTCTCTGGAGAAGGTTGCCACCCGGCCCATCCGGTTGGACTTTTGCCCAGCTTCACTCACCAGGACTTAGTGCCCAGCCCTCGTCCAGGATTTATTGTTCAATTCCTCGAATCAGGACTTCGTGCCCAGTCCGTGACCAGGACTTATTGTCCAATCCTATGTCAGGACTTCGGTGCCCAACCCTCGGCCAGGACTTATTGCCCAATTCCTCGAATCAGGTCTTTGTGTCCAGTCCGCGACCAGGACTTCTTGGTCAACCCTCGGTTAGGACTTCGGTGTCCAACCCTCAGCCAGGACTTATTGCCTAGGTTATCTATGACTATTCTTCACTTTGGTACCGATTTCTTGACTCACCCTTACCTTGTTCAATGTATCATTAACTTAAGCATATTGTTAAACATTGAAACACTAGAGGAGGACATTACTGATGCATCTTGCACCAAAAATCTCCCCCGTTTTGATATTTGACAATGTCTTAAGTTAGATTGGATTAATGGGTTAAGTTATGATCCTTGGGATAAACTAAAAAAAATTGATATAAGTGTTTGATCCTAGAAAAAGCATTTTCATTTAAACTTTGACCCTTGGGAGAAAAAAAATTTCTAACTTAAGCTCTCTCCTTGGAAAACATTTTGATTTATCCTTTGATCCTTGGGAGGAAATAATAAAATTTCTAACATAAGCTCTCCCCCCCCCTTGTCATACATCAAAAAAATGACAAAAAACTTGCACCAACAATGAAAATTTTTTAAAAAAATTCTTTTCCTTTTGAAACTACTTAGGATAAGTCTTTGAAAGCATATACTTTATGATAAACTATTTTGAAACTTCTTTTTGTTTTTTTTTAAACTAAGTACTAGTTAAAAAAACTAAGTACTTAACTTGCACATAAAGTTGTACTTTTAGAAGTATTGTGCACTTGGAAAAATATTTTATACATTTAGAAAAATATTGTTGTCCACTTGGAAAAAATATTTTTAAAAAAATCTGCACTTGAAAATATGATGCCTTAGAAAAATTTTCATTTAGAATAGATTTTCACAAAAAAAAATTTGCACTTAGAAAGGATTTTCACTTAGAAAAATTATGTGTATTTAAAATGTATTAGTGCTTTGAAAAATATTTAGCACTTAACAAATATTAGTATTTTGAAAAATATTTTGCACTTAAAATATTTTTGCAAGATAAACTCTTTTTAATGAAATTTTGGTTTGAAACATAATATTTTACTTGACTTGGTTTCTTTTCCAGTCTAACACAATCCTAGGAAACTTTGTTGACTACAAGGACATTTCCCTAAGTGTCCTGGAAATTCTCCAAATTCAAGTAAAATTATTTTCAAAAATAAATTTTTGAAAATGATAGTATAATTATATTCATAAAGTGATTTTAAAAGAAATGACTTTAAAATGATAGTATTTTGAAGAGAAAATACTTATGTTTACAAAAGGATTTTGAAAATACAGTGTATGAAAACATAATATTTTGACATGTTCAATAATTCTTTTAGTTTGACCTCCTCATAGCCTTGACACAGTCCTCAAAAGCTTGTTGACTACAAGTAATCTTCCTCTGAGTCTTAGGGTTTGATTCAAAACAAAAGAATTATCTAATAGTTTTGAAATTGTCAGAAAAGAGAATTAATTTCTTTTGACTTAGGCTCCCCCTAAATCTGACACAATCTTAGGAGTTCTTGTAGATCATGAAGATGACTCCCTATGTGTCTTTAGGGTTTATCAAAATCAAAAGAGTAATAAGCACAATTCTTGCAATGTATTTTGAAATATTATGATAAAAGACATAATTTGAAAAAGAATATTTTGAAGCATAAACTGAGTTTTTGAGGTAATTTTTCAAAGACACATTTTGAAATGATTGTAATTTTTAAGGCACAGTTTTCAAAAGAATAAAATATAATAAGTTTCAAAAACATTTTTCAAAAACGTTTTTGATATGATAATGATTTGTAAAGCATAATATTTTTGAAAAATCTGAATTTTCGAAAAAGATTTATTTTTTAATTAAAAAACCTCCCCTGAACTTAACACCGTCTGACTCTAACTAAGTGTCTTAAGGGACTTTAGTGTTGACCTAAAAGGTTTGTGTCTAATTGTGTAGGTCAAATAATTTTTCGAAAAGATATAATTTTGAAAATGTATATTATATATAAGCAATCAAGCAAGCATGAAATCCATAAAAATATTATTATGTTGAAACATTATTTTGAAAATAATTTTTATAAAAATATCCTAAGAATTTTGAAAACAATTTTGAAAAGCATCTTTCAATTTATTAGTCCTTAACATCCCACCCATTCTAAATGTCTCAGTACAAGCAAGCATGGTTGCCTTATGGGTGTATTGTGAGATGCTTGAATAATTTTTCTTTGAATTACTGTTAAATCAAAGATTTAATTAAAACCTGTGTTAGATTCAAAGTTATCAAATAGTAATTTAAAAATGAGTTTCGATAATTGGCTTCCAGGTCTTGGCGAGGCAGAGAGACCTTCTTTGGCCGTAGCATTATTGGAGCAATAACCCTTTCCTTGACAAAACCTTTTACCGAAAGTTCATTTTCAAATTACTTGAGAAATTTTGGTCTAACTAGCATAAGTTTTAGATCGGTAGCTTTGGAAAATTTCACCAGACTAAACAGACCAAGTAGGATACGCCTTACCCCACTTGACCATTTTAGAAGGGCTTCCCTAACGTACTATCATCTCACCTCCACTTAATACTCTGTTGTTCAAGTTTCAGATAAATCTTTTGTCCTTAATTAACTATTCTAAATCATGCAAAAATTTAAGCATGAATGTCATGACATATACTTTTAAAAAAATTAGCAAATGCATGAGCATGACATTTATGCATGATTTAATCAAGTCAAGACATTTTTAATTAAGTTTCTAATAATGTATCAAATTCTTGATTTGATACATATCGTGTGAACCCGCCAATATGTTAACCCACATTGACATATTTAATTTTATTAAATTGATTGTTGCAGTCGGGTAAGATTTTATTTGGTTTCATACGTAAAGTTAATTAATTTGAATTTTAGTTCATGGATTAAGGATTGAATAAAGATTTAATTTGTAGAATTAATTAGGTGTAATTATTAAGAATTAATTAAAGTTGAAATCATTAAAAGTTGAGGTTATTTAAGAATTAATTAATTTAAGTTATTAAGATTTAATTTGAATTAAGAATTAATTTAAATTAATTTGTTAAGGATTAATTAGAGGTTAAAATAATTTAAGATTTAAATTAAGGTTAAAATAATTAAGATTTAAATTAAGGTTAAAATAATTAAGATTTAATTAAGGTTAAAATAATTAAAATTTTAGGTTAAAATAATTAAGATTTAATTAAGGATAATTAATATTTAATTAAGGTTGAAACAATTAAGATTTAAGGTTAAAATAATTAAGATTTAATTCAGGTTAAAATAATTAATATTTAATTAACGTTAAAATAATTAAGATTTAAGTTTCTGAATTTCTAGGTTAGTTAATAGTTGTGGGTCTAACTGTATCATTTTCATTAATTCAAAAATGTCTGACTTATCTACTATTTCAACTTCATTTAATTTTTCAAGTTTATCTAACACTTATGCTTTATTTGAATTTTTGTAGATTTTATTAACTGTAGCCTTGATTCTAAAAAATTCATCTTCCTCCTCATCCTCATCATCAAAGTTATATCCTTCTACATCTTCATAGTAGGTAGAATAGTTTTCAGGGCTACTAGTTAGTGTTTTATAATTATCTTCAAGATTATCCAAGAAATTAATAATTAAATCATTATCTAAAGAGGTTTTATTTTCGATATCCTCCGAATTATCTTTGGCATTCTCAAAATTATCTTTGATATCCTCAAAATCATCTTTAAAATTCTCAGAATTATCTTTAACATCCTCAAAATTATCTTTAAAATTCTTCAAAATTATCTTTAATATTCTGAAAATTATCTTTAATATTCTCAAAATTATCTTTAAAATTCCCAAGATTATCTTTAATATTCTCAAAATTATCTTTAAAATTCTCAGAATTATCTTTAATCTCCTTGGTAATATTGGAAGTTAAAGGATTAATGTTAATTTTATCATTATCAATAATATTATGAGAAGTATTATTATTCTTAACATTATTTGATAAAATATTAGAATTAATTCTAGAAATTGTTGCATTGATATTAAAGATTAAAGAGTTAATTTTTGATATTTTAATATTATCTACATTTTGTTGAGGCAATCTATGGTCCGGAGTGACCAAGTGTTTTGATGTTTGGGAAAAGGGTTTAAGTTAGGTTTCCCTTGTGTTCTAATATGTGTATGTTGAGTGTGCAGGTTGTACAGGTGTACACATGTTGAGTCAGCTATTGCAAGGGACAAGAGCCGAGGGAGGAGGTCTCCAAGGGCAAGCCGGGAAGTGAACTTCAAAGGGCACACGTGAAGGGTGGCATGGAGGCAAGTCGAGGACTTGCGTGCGCATCCGAGGGATGATAGCCGGTGGAAGAGGACTTCAAGGGGCAAGCCAAAGGAGAGGACCTGAAGGCTCACATGGAGGAGGGCCGAGAGTGTGAGTAGGAGTGCTGTGGTAAGCTGGGCAGTCGACTGGGGGTTGTCCAGTCGACTGCCAAAACTCACAGAATGGATTTGGCCCTGGACCAGTCGACTGCTCTGGGAGGAGTCGACTGGTGTACAGCTGGATTCGAACGTTGGGGGTGTCAACGGTCGAATTCTGACTGGGGCAGTCGACTGCCCTAGGAGCAGTCGACTGTCAGCGAGGGTTTCAGCCCGAGTCCTATTTAAAGTGGACTTCGTGGTGGCTGAGATCTTTGACGAAACAAGCTTGGTTAAGGCTTGTTAGTAGTCTCTTGAGTCCAGATCATGTCAAGGTGCTGTGGCGAGGTTTCACCACCCACAAGGAGCGACAAGGACTAGCCGGAGGTTATCCGGGGAGTGATCCACTGACGGATTCTTGGATTAGTCACCCGTCCGGGGTGGATACCAAGTAAATTAGGTTGTTAGCATTGTTTATTTTACTTTACATATTATTATTTCCGCTGTGTAACTAACAATGTAGGTGAAGAGATTCAAATCGACAAAGTGCTATTCACCCTCCTCTAGCACACCGAAAACGATTCATAAGTTGGTATAAGAGCGAAGGAACGCTCTTGATCGGACTAACCGCCGAGGCAGCACATGCTAGAGGAAGAAGAACATGGAAGACAAATTCGGGGACAACATCTACACTCCACCGCCCTACAATCATGAAGACTTCAATTTTTGGAGGGCGAGAATCGAGACTTGGTTCAGAATGGAGTGGGCATGTCGAATCGCGCTTGAAGAGCCATATGAGATTCCAAAAGACAAGCACGACAAGAGGCTTAGGCCTAGATATTGGAATCAAGAACAACAAGATCAAGCGAAAGCAAATGAAAAGGTAATTAGTATCTTAGTAAATCTTTTGCCTGACAATATTTTGAGTGATGTAGGAGTGTACCAAAATGCATCTGAATTATGGAGCAAATTGAAAGAAATTCATAAAAGCCCTACACAAGCTCAAGTAGTAGAGGAGCCCGAAGAAGCAAGGTCAATAATCCAAGAAGAGGAGAAAATTGAGTCATTTACATCTTCAAGTGAGGAGGAGGAATTAAGTGAAAGATCATCAACTTCCTCAAGAGAAGAAGAGGAAGAGGTCTCTACCTCAAGGATTGAGGGGGAGGAGAGACCTTCATCTATACCGGAACAAGAGGAAGTATCCACATCATCCAAGGTTGAAGAAGAAGCCTCTACCTCCACCAAAGAAAGGAAAAAGGAACACATTACATGCTTTGGCTACCACGAAAAGGGGCACTACAAGGATAAGTGCCCTCTAGGTAAGAAAAAGGAGGTACTCTCTAAACCCGGGTCCATTCGATTTAAGTCTAACATGAATTGTAGGAATGAAGAAGCCCAAGAGAAGAAAAAGAAGATTTGATGCTTTACGTGTGGTGAGCTAGGGCACTACCACACCAAGTGTCCAAGGAAGAAAGAGCTCAAGAAAATGGGACACTTGAGGAGATGGGAGAAAGAAGAAAGGTGGAAGCAAAGATCACATCAAAGGAGAACATCAAGGGTAAGGGAGGTAATTCCTAACTCTAGGGTAAAATGTAATTCAATTTCAAATTCCTCATTACATATTAGAAATCATGTTAATTACCCATCCATGCATGCTAGTTTTAATGAAAAATGCTTAATGGGGTATAATTTTGGATTTAAGTATAATGATAGGACTAGGAGTAACAAGGTAGATCACAATTCTAGGAGAAGCATGCATCATGATCAACCCAAGATCTCTAGACCTAAGGATCATGGCACTAATCCCAAAAAGGGAAGGAATGTGCCTAGGAAAATGGATAGTCTGGGAATGTCCAAGGTGGACATATGGGTTCTATGGTTAGAACTCTAGAAAGGGAAAATCAAGTCTTGAGGGTAAGGCTTGATACATTAGAAAAGGCCCTAGAAAGATTCACGATTGGATCTAAGGGTCTAGATATGGTATTGGGTAGTTTGAAACCCAACTACGATAGATCGGGTTTGGGATACCGGTCTAAGACCTCCAAGGCTAATAGAAAGAAATATGCTGGTAAAGCATATAGTCATGGCAAGGAGGTAAGTCCAAGAATGACAAGAGGGTGCCATCAAAAGGTAGAAAGGGTGACTTAACCAAGGACAAGGTGTCCAAGGTTAAGAGGGTTCATTTTGTAGGCCAAGAATCACCGGTGGCACACCGGTGTGGTCTAGTGTGGGCTGAGTCACCTAGGGAGGTGGCTAGGGCTAAGAGCTCAAGGGGGAGCTCTAGAAGCCTTTGGGATATATGGTGAATGGACCTTGGGAGGATTGCTCCTAGAGGTCTAGATGGACCATGGAGTGTGCCAAAAGAATTGGAGACAGACTTGAGTCTCAATTCTTGGGATTTGGCACAGTGTTTTTGAGTTTCATGCATGGAAATATGACATTGGGGTCATATTGCATGAAAATTGGTTTTTATTGTGTAATTACCATGTAAATCAATGCTAGGGATGCATTGTGGGTTGATATTGGCAGTAACATCAAGAGGAAACCAAAACTAGGACTTCAGGTCAAGAGTTTATTGAACTTTTTAGCTAGTTTTGGGTTTTGTGTCAAACATAGGAATGGTGATAGATATATTTTGGAATGTATTTTTCCCAAGTAGTTATGGGTACCACAAATGTCTCCACAAAATTTGGGATTTTTTTGGAGATTTGTGAAATTTCTGGCGCATTTCTGAATTTCATCAGAAAGGCTGAAATTTTGATTTTCAGAGTATCAGTCGACTGCCCTGGGGGGCAGTCGACTAGTAAAGGCTGAATTAAGTTTCAACAGCTGGGTATATATCCAAATGATACAAAACAAGTGTATGAGGGGCTAGTACACATTGTTTATGGTCAATAGGGATTAAAAGAATCAATGATATATTGTTGGGTTCTTTTTGATGTTAGACAAAGGGGGAGAAGTTTGGGTTTAAGTTGGGAAACCAAACACACCTTTGCTAGATACCCTAGGTTTAGGGGGAGTTGAGATTAAGGGGGAGCATGATTGCTCCATTCTTGGCGTAAGGGGAACCTTGGAGAGGTTCTTAAAAAGCCTTTGTAAGTCCAATGTAGGGGAGCTTTAAAAAAAAATTAAAAAGCCCATTTTTGTTTGAAAAGTCCTAACTTGGAGGGTTAGGTGTGAAAAGTCCTAACTTGGGAAGTTAGGTGTCTGGGGAGCCTTGGGATAGGTTTTAAAAAGCTCGTTTCGGAAATTCCTAACTTATAGGGTTAGGTGTAGGATGTCTTAGGATAGGATCCATGTATGCATTGCATATGCATTTGTTTAGCATTGTCTTTGCTATTCTATACTATTTGTTTTCCCTAACCTAAACGTATTGCCAAACATCAAAAAGGGGGAGATTGTTGAGGCAATCTGTGGTCCGGAGTGACCAAGTGTTTTGATGTTTGGGCAAAGAGTTTAAGTTAGGTTTCCCTTGTGTTCTAATATGTGTATGTTGAGTGTGCAGGTTGTACAGGTGTACACATGTTGAATCAGCTAACGCAAGGGACAAGAGCCGAGGGAGGAGGTCTTCAAGGGCAAGCCGGGAATTGAACTTCAAAGGGCACACGTGAAGGGTGGCATGGAGGCAAGTCGAGGACTTACGTGCGCATCCGAGGGACGATAGCCGGTGGAAGAGGACTTCAAGGGGCAAGCCAAAGGAGAGGACCTGAAGGCTCATGTGGAGGAGGGCCGAGAGAGTGAGTAGGAGTGCTGTGGTAAGCTGGGCAGTCGATTGGGGGTTGTCCAGTCGACTACCAAAACTCATAGAATGGATTTGGCCCAGGACCAGTCGACTGCTCTGGGAGCAGTCGACTAGTGTACAACTGGATTCGAACATTGGGGGTGTCAACGGTCGAATTTTGAGTGGGGTAGTCGACTGCCCTGGGAGCAGTTGACTGCCAGCGAGAGTTTTAGCCCGAGTCCTATTTAAAGAGGACTTTGTGGTGGCTGAGATCTTTGACGAAACAAGCTTGGTTAAGGCTTGTTAGTAGTCTCTTGAGTCCAGATCGTGTCAAGGTGCTGTGGCGAGGTTTCTCCACCCACAAAGAGCGACAAGGACTAGCCGGAGGTTATCCGGGGAGTGATCCACCGACGGATTCTTGGATTAGTCACCCATCCGGGGTGGATACCAAGTAAATCAGGATGTTAGCATTGTTTATTTTACTTTGCATATTATTGTTTCCGTTGTGCAACTAACAACGTAGGTGAAGAGATTCAAATCGACAAAGTGCTATTCACCCCCCTCTAGCACACCGAAAACGATTCATCACATTTGGCAATTTGTCATGCAATATATTAATTTAACTATGCAAAAGGTCTAATTTTTCTGAAAAATTATCTAACTTGTCTATATTATCAACATTACTATACGACTGTGCAGGAATTTAAAAATTTTTACAAACATAAACTTTTCGTACCTTGATGGACACTGATTCTTGTAGTGTCCGTGCTTTTGACATTTAAAGCACTTGATGTGACTCTTGTCCCTCCGGACTACTGGCGCTGGTACCTCTTTTGCCGCCGGTGGTGAAGATCGAGTCTTACGATAGGACATTGGTTTTTATAGTGTCCTCTCTCCCTGCACTTGACACATATTATATGAAATTTAAAATTTACCATAATTAAATTGTATGCCTGATTCACCCCTGGGCTCCCCCTCAACTCCTGGCGTCTTTGCTCTGTCGGCTGTTAGTCCGGTGATGAGCTACCAGACTCTGATACAACTTGTGGGGACCGGTGCCGTTGATAGAGGGGGTGGGGGGTGGGGGGGTGGGGGGGGGGGGGGCGGGTGAATATCGACTTGTTAAAAATCTTACGGAAAGCGTGTCGTAAACTTCGAGGTTCGTTCTATTCAGAGTTAGTAGCACAGCGAAAAATTAGACAGAACGAAAAACCAAACAACAAAGTGCACACAGGTTTTTACTTGGTTCCCAACCCCCTAGGGTCAGTACGTCCAAGGCCAAAGCACTGGAAACGCCTGTCCACTAATGGTCTCCTTTCCGGAGGCGGAAAAACCCGTCTTACAGTGCATGTTTTACAATCAAAATATTAAGGAATGTAAATGCAGAAAGTAAATGCAAACCAAACAAAATGTCGAAGACTCGGCCGATTTGGAACTCCTTAAGTGCCGCGCACTTCCCCCTGGAGCCTCCTTGGTCACAGAGCTTCGTCTCTAGCACTTTGTCGTCACTCAGAATGCTTAGAATGATGTCGTGAATTGTGTTCTGAGTTGAGGGGTCAAACCCCTTTATACCTTTTGTTGGGTGCCTGTGTTGCTATAGGGAGCCTCAGTAGCAGTCAAAATTCCATCCAACTCGCGAACTTTGCGAAGCTGCCAAGGACCCAGTCTTGGGCGTCCAGGAGCTTGCTGGGCACCTAATTCATTCAGGCGACTGGCATCCAAGGTGGCTGGCTTCTTGGGGGCGCCTGTATCCATTCAGGCGCCCAGGAGCAACTTTCCAACTGTTTTGTGTGCTTGTTTGCCTGCTTTGCCTCCAATTATTGGTACCTGCAAGATATACAAACATAAGACAAGCATATATATATTCTTATCCTTAACGAATTGGTTCTGACTTCGGATTTCCGCGAAACCCTAGGTCGAACTGATGCCTATGTTCCCTTCCTGGGGAACACGCCTTTTGTCTAATCCTCTCAGGAGAAGGTTGCCACTTGGCCTATCCAGTTGGACTTTTGCCCTGCTTCACTCACCAGGACTTTTGCCCAACTTCACTCACCAGGACTTAGTGCCCAACCCTCGGCCAGGACTTATTGCCCAATTCCTCGAATCAGGACTTCATGCCCAGTCCGCGATCAGGACTTATTGCCTAAGCCTTTGTCAGGACTTCGGTGCCCAGCCCTCAGCCAGGAGTTATTGCCCAATTCCTCGAATCAGGACTTCGTGCCCAGTCCGCGAGCAGGAGTTATTGCCCAACCCTCGGTCAGGTCTTCGGTGCCCAGCCCTCGGTCAGGACTTATTGCCTAGGTTAACTAGGACTTTTCGTCACTTTGGTACTGATTTCTTGACTCACCCTTACCTTGTTTAATGTATCACTAACTTAAGCATATTGTTAAACATTGAAATACTAGAGGAGGACATTACTGATGCATCTTGCACCAACAATGGGGTGTTTTCCTATGGCTGCGAAAGTTGAGCTGGCAGGTTGCCACATCAGCTTGGAAGGCGCCCGTGAGCAGTCAGGCGCCCTAGATGTCCCAGGCGCCCTGGAATGGGGATAAACGTTGGTCAAGTCTATGGATGAGGATGCGCTCAAATCAGTGACGTGGCAGGCACCCTACAGCCTCACAGGCACCCTAGACAGCAGTATAAAAGGGGGTTCACCCCCCTACTTCCATACAACACTTCTTCCAACTCAAGCACTCAAACGCTCCGTGCAGATCTCCCGTGCTCGAGTTTCAAGTGCCAACAACGCTCAAGATCGATGACCTGCTGCTTCATTCTTCAGATTACTTTTTGGTCATCGGTATATTTTTTTAAGTTGTTTAAATTCTGTATTCGTGATTTATGTTTGTAACATCTTTTTCCGAAATATAGAATTGACCAACGAAAACGGTCAAGGACCGTGGGCCTTGGAGTAGGAGCCATTACAGACTTCGAACCAAGTAAAAAAAATGAGTTAGCATTGCTTTAATTTTTCCGCTGCGCAATATTCTTACTTATCCGAAATTTTATCGATATTCACCCCCCCTCTATCGATTCTAAACGATTACACAAGTGGTATCAGAGTGGGTGTCTCAAATTTGGTGCAACCACCAATTGTGCAATTTTTAGATTTTTTTCTTTTCATTCATAAAATTTCTATCATTCGTGAATTTCTCGTTATTCGAGGTTGGTGCAAGACCACTCGATTTTTCTTTCTTTTTCATACCACAGTGCTAATCGAAGACTCAGTCATGGAACAAAGTTTTGTTTCTTTTCTTTTTCAGATTAAAGATTTCTATGGTCATGCAAGAAGGCTACAGCACCGCAAGACCACCAATCTTCTCAGGAGAAGATTTCTCCTACTGGAAGAGCAGGATGGAGGTTCACCTGAAAACTCAGGTGGATATGTGGATCATCATCCAGTCTGGACTGGAGATCCCTAAAAATGCACAAGGTGATGTGCAAGGATACTCAGAGTGGGATGCTCCACTCAAAAAGAAGATCGAAGCAGACGCTTCAATGTGGCTTAACCAAGGAAAAGCTCAACCGCGTCGGCCCATCAGCAGCGTAAAGGAGCTTTGGTACAAGTTAATCGAGCTGCACGAGGGTTCGTCGGATACGCGGATCAACAAACGCGATCTTCTACTCAACAAGAAGCACACCATCAAGATGTAGGATGGGGAAACAGCAGTACAGCTCCACGCAAGGATCTAGGAGCTGATGAACAGACTACACACTATAGGTCATAAGGTGCAAAACCATGACCTAATAAGGTACACCCTAAATTCGTTCCCAAGGAACTCGTTGTGGGCATCTATGGTAGATGCTTACAAGGTTTCTAGGAACCTGTCAGACATAAAACTTGATGAATTATTTTCTAAATTAGAGTTATATGAACAAACTAATACTGCACTAGTCGAGAAAAGTATAGCCTTTTTTGCAAGTAAAACTCCAGGAAAATCACAAAAGAAGAAGCTACAATCGATACCCAAGTCCGACTCCGATTCAGAGTCCGACGACGATGAAATCGATCATCCAGAACTGGTCCGGATGGCTCGTAACTACTACAAGTTGCTAAAGAATCAAAAGAACAAAAAGAAGATGACACAGAAGAAGGATTATCTAGCTGAATCCTCAACAAGCCAGAAGACAAAAAGCAACGTAATCTGTTACGGGTGCAACAAGAAGGGTCACTTCAAATCGGAGTGTCCTAACTTCAAGGAAAACAAGAAAACTCGGAGGAAGAAGGCGCTTCAAGCCACGTGCGATGAATCGTCCTCAGAGGATGAAGATGAGGCCCTGCACTCCATCCTCCTTGCGCTGACCGCCTCGGAAGATCTCGACTACGAAACAGAATCAGAACTGGAAGAAGACGTTGGCACCGGAATGCTCTCGATCTCAGAGGACGGACGAATTAAGGTAAGAGGCTATCGAATCGAAGCATTACAACTTAATTTCTTATTTGTCTCGCAAGTTGGCAAAAGCCAACATCCAGGTTGAAACCGTCCGACAGGAAGTCAAAATCCTAAAAGAGGAAGTCAACTCGAGTTCCTTAACTGAGTCAGTTCAAGAAGGAAACTCAACTCAAGTTCAAAATCTTGAGGAAGAGAATTCCTCCTTGAAAACTCAAGTCAAGGAACTCAGAGTCGCGTTAGAACAGTTCACTTCGGGTTCGATGAATCTTGATATGATTCTTGGAAAACAAAAGTCAGTTCAAAAACGATCCGAACTTGGCTATCGAACCAACTCACGATATAGATCTTACTACTCGGTATTGAACCAAACTAGAACCCGAGTCCAAGCATGGGTCCCTAAGATAAGTTTAAACAAACAAGATGGACCAAATCAATATTGGATCCTCAAGGACAAGATTCACATCTTGCCTAACCCATATCGAGGCTTCAGTCCACGTGGAGCCAATATAAAAACTATTTTTATACTTAGATGATTTTTTTCTCTTGAATTATTGCTTGATGTTTGTTTATTTTTTTTATACTATTCTTCTTAGACTTAGGAATGGTTAGTTAAGGATCAGACTTAATTGAAACTTGAACAACATAGTGTAACGCCCACTTTTTTTTTTTTTTTTGACCATCATAAAGCGGCGTTACGCTAACATACTTAGGGCATGTAGACATCATAATGCAGCGGAAAACTTCAAACTTACACCTACATGCACTTACTACCATTCCTAGCATCATAACATGGAAGCTTGGCATATTAACCTTATACTTTGCATCATAACATACTTAGCATCATGTCATATTTTAGCATCATGTCATACTTAACATCAAGTCATACTTTAGCTTCATGTCATAGAGTCATATTCAAGTACTTAGTAGTAACGGTAAAGTTCTATCATAAGACAAGCAAACATATGGTCTCTTGGCCAAGTCACTATCACACACATTCTACAATGCCCTCCTGCTGCTTCCTTACTGTTCCTTTGCGTGATCCGCGGTATAAGAAAATAAAACTATAAGCACACCGGCTTAGTAAGACTCTTTCCTACTCACTAAAACCATCCGTCACTTAATCATAAACATATGAAACATTAGCACACTTAGCGCTTTACTTTGAACATCATCCTTAACATCACTTAGCATTCATTTGACATATCATGGACATAGCTTCACCCCATTCATAGCATGGCATAAACATAACCATAAACATTCAGGTATGGCATAATACTTGACATAACATAAACATAGTAAACATTCATAGCATGGCATAATACTTGACATAGACATAAATAAAATCATGGCATAAATCTAATTACAATCATGGCATCCCATACTAGCATAAGCATGAACAAAATAATGGCATTCTAACGTAACATAAACATAATTAAACCATGGCATCCTAAACTAACATAAACATCAATAAACTCATGGCATCCTAACTTAGCATACACATAATTAAAGCATGGCATTCTAAACTAGCATAAAATCATGGCATCCTAAACTAACATGAACATAGATAAAATCATGGCATCCTAAACTATCATAAACATAATTAAAGCATGGCATTCTAAACTAGCATCAAATCATGGCATAAACATAAATAACATCATGGCATAAACATAAATAATATCATGGCATAAGCTTAAATAATATCATGGCATAAACATAAATAAAATCATGGCATAAACATAAATAAAATCATGGCATAAACATAAATAAAATCATGGCATGAACATACCTTCATAACATACTTTTCGTAAACATACTTTTCATAACATAATGCATAACATGAATGGATGCATGTGGCAATCGTGCATATATATATATATATATATATACATAAGGATGCTTAATCTTGAAAACATGCTTTTAACATAATCATAACTTTCATTGGGCCCTGGCTTGTACCACATTCATTCATCATATGCGCGCATCCCTAAGTAAATACGAGGTAGCTAATCTCGACCTACTAGGGTATGGACAGCTTCATCGGTAGTCCCGAACCGTAAGGACAGCATCATCGGTAGTCCCGAACCGTGGACAGCATCATCGGTAGTCCAGAACCGTGGACCCTACTTAGGTCCGGTACAAGCCCATAAAATAAAATAAATGCTTTCATATGCTTCTTCATTCATCATCATTCATGGCATATTCATTCATTCATTATTCTTTCATCACCATTATGCCTTAAAGGCATCATCATTCATAGTATAGTCATTCATTCATCATACTTAACCTTCATTCATCATTTTCATTTTTTTAGACATGGCACAAGTACACATCATTCATATAGCATGGCATACATACATAAGCATGGCATACATTCATATCATTCGTAAGACATGACATACATACACATCATTTATACATCATGGAATACCTACATATCATTCCTAAATCATGGCACATGTCTAAGCATTCTATAACCTAACATATATTTCATGACATATAAGCTAAAGGTTTAGTTAACATGGTATTCTTCCACCTTACTTAAGCATACCTCCTAATCACCTATACCCAAGCATCTTGGTAGGTTTAACCCAACCCTAGTCCTAGGTTAGATCCTTGGCCGAAACTTCCAGGCCATGGGGGCATGGAGAAATTCCATTAAAACCCCAAATCAATTGCTTAAACCCTACCCATACCTTACCATAGGGCCATTGGGCCCTTACTTGAAATAAGTCCTAGCTTTCCACCCTAATAGGGTACTTGGCCGAAACCTATAGGGTCTCTAGCCCATGTGAAACATTCATATAAACACCCTTCGTCTCCCTTATATCATGATAAAACATACAACATATACTTAGGGTTTAAAACCAACCCTACCTATGGGCCCTTCCTGTTGGCCGAAACCCTAGGGTACTCTAGGGTAGCCCAAAAATTCCCAAAAATTATATTTACTTACTACACATCATAAGGGAACATTAATCAACATTATCAAGATTTTTGGCATAATTATAGACCCCAAAATCATGGTGGCCGAAACCCACAAACCTAGGGTTCTTGGTTTCCTTTCCTTGTTGTTGGCCGAAACCCCTAGGGTCTCTAGGGTACTCCAAAAATTCCCAAAAATTATATTTAGTTACTACACATCATAAGGGAACATTAATAAACATTATCAAGATTTTTGGCATAATTATAGACCCCAAAATCATGGTGGCCGAAACCCACAAACCTAGGGTTCTTGGTTTCCTTTCCTTGTTGTTGGCCGAAACCCATAGGGTCTCTAGGGTACTCCAAAAATTCCCAAAAATTATACTTAACATCTACACATCATAAGGGAACATCAAATAACATTATAAGGATTTTTAGCATATTTACAGACTTTTAAATCATGCTGGCCGAAATCCATAAACTTAAGGACCTTGGTTTTTCTTTCCTTTCAACATCACATCCAAAAACTAACCCATATATCATGCTAAAAATCATGGAAATCATAGATAACTATTATACCACAGGTGAGGGAGTCTTACCTTGGGGTTTCTAAATTTTTTTGACCTTGGATGGAGAGAAGGAAGAAGACTTGATGTCTCTTGACCACACCTAGTCCTTGGATCCTTGTAAGAACTTTAGATCTTGGGTGATGGAGCCTTGGTGGAAGCCTTTCCAAGGGAGAACTCTCCCTAAGAGTCTCGGCTAGAATGAGGAGGGAGGAGAGGAGCAAATGCACTTGATGGTGAAGAGAAGTAACCCCCCAAACCCCCTTTTTATAGCTCCTTTAAAGAGGCAAATGAAGAGTCTCTCCATGACCCTTCATCTCCTTCTACTTCTTAACCAACCTCTACTTCATTTACTCATACGAATTCCTTGCTAGGTGAGTTGGTTAAAGCATTCATGGTCGAGGTCCAAGGTTCAATCCTTGGCCCATGCACCTTTATTTTTATTTTATTTTCATTTTATTTAAACCTTTTCCTCTAATTTTCGAAAATTCCCTTTTATTTCGAAAATTCCCCAACAATCACCCATAATTATGCTAATATTCCTAAATAAAATTCTTTTATATTTATATAAATTTTACCCAATTAATACCCATTTTTGGAGCCCATTTACAGCTCATTAGTACCTAATTTCTCAATTTAAATAGGAACATTAGGCCAAGACTTACCCACAATTATGCTAATATGCCTACTTAAATCCTATTTATATTTATACTAATTTTTACCTAAAATCCACCTATAATCCAGGTACTAAAAACCCATATAAGGCCCATAAGTACTTAGTTTTCTCAATTTAAATGAGAAAACATAGGTTTTCTAGCCCAAAGTTCGTATCAATACTTCTAGATCCTTCGAAAATTATCTGAACATGCTCCATATTTTCATAAAATATCAAGAGAATTTTCCGGGTCGTTACAATCCCCCATACCTCGTGAAAGTTCGTCCCCGAACTTAGAATAACTCTGGGTACTTGCGCCTCATTTCGTCCTCGCGTTCCCAGGTAGCTTCCTCGAACTGCTGGCTTTGCCATAAGACCTTGACCAAGGGTACCTCCCTACTCCTCAGCTTCTTGACCTCTCTATCCAAAATCTGAATGGGTCTGCTCTCATAACTCAGGTCCCCTTGTAATTGCCCTGTCTGCGGCTCGATCACTTGGTCCGTATTCGGGATACACTTTTTGAGCAGGGACACATGGAATACGTTATGGATAGCTGACATCTCTGGAGGTAGCTCCAGCTCGTATGCCACCTTACCAACTCTTTTCAGAATCAGATACGGCCCCACATATCGCGGACTCAGCTTTCCTTTCTTCCCAAATCTTGTCACCCCTTTCATAGGAGCCACTTTGAGGAATACCAAATCCCCAACATTAAATTCCAGGGGTCTACGCCGGACATCGGCATAACTCTTCTGCCGACTCTGAGCAGTTTCTATCCGTTGCCGAATATTCTGTATAGCTTGGGTGGTGCTGTTAATGAGATACGTTGTGTGCCCCATTTCCTTCTTTTCACCACCCTCATACCAACAGATCGGAGACCTACATCTCCTCCCATACAACGCTTCATAAGGTGCCATTCCAATAGTAGCTTGGTAGCTGTTGTTGTACGCGAATTCTGCTAAACACAAATATCGACACCAGCTTCCCTTGAAATCCAAGGCACATGCTCGCAACATGTCTTCTAGTACTTGATTCACCCGTTCAGTTTGCCCATCAGTTTGAGGGTGAAAGGCGGTACTAAATCACAATTTAGTGCCGAGATACTTCTGAACACACTCCCAGAAATGCGAAGTAAAACGTCCATCCCTATCTGAGATGATGGTCTTGGGAACTCCATGTAGCCTGATTACCTCCTTAACATATAACTGAGCCAGTTGCTCAATCGAATAAGTCATCTTGATTGCTAAGAAGTGAGCGGACTTAGTCAATCTGTCCACAATGACCCATATCGCATCATATCCATTTGTAGTCCGGGGAAGTCCTGAAATGAAATCCATTGAGACATCTTCCCATTTCCATTTCGGAATTGGAAGTGGCTGCAGAACTCCTCCGGGACGCTGGTGTTCTGCTTTCACTTGCTGACAGGTCATGCAAGTACTGATATGCTGGGCCACATCCCTCTTCATACCAGACCACCAAAACTTCCCCTTCAGATCCTGATACATCTTGGTGGATCCTGGATGCATCGAGTAAGGGGTTCCGTGAGCTTCTGCCAGTATCTCCTTTCGAAGCTCCGGATCATTAGGGATACATAAACGATCCCTAAGGTAGAGTACTCCCCCTTCGGCGATATGAAAACCATCGCCCTTTCCTTCCAGGATCTCCTATTTTATTTTCTGCAGACTCCTATCCCCATCTTGTTTTTCCACTATATCCTCGAACAGCAGGGGTGATATTGTCATGGTGGAAAGTCGTCCGGAGATGACCTCGACCCCAAAGTTCATAATTTCTTCTTTGAGTGGTCGGGGTAATCTGGCTATGGACATCAGGGTGGCACTTGACTTCCGACTGAGTGCATCGGCCACCTTGTTTGCCTTCCCTGGATGATAGAGGATCTCGCAGTCATAGTCTTTTACCAACTCAAGCCATCAGCGTTGCCTCATATTCAGATCCTTCTGAGTGAAGAAATATCGCAGACTCTGATGGTCCGTATAAATTCGACACTGCGCTCCATAAAGATAATGCCTCCATATCATAAGAGCGAAGACCACCGCAGCCAGTTCCAGATCATGAGTGGGGTAATTTTGTTCATATTCCTTGAGTTGTCGAGAGCCATAGGCAATAACTTTTCCCTTCTGCATAAGTACCGCTCCAAGTCCTAGTTTGGAGGCATCGCTATACATATCAAAGCTCTGATTACATTCTGGAAGGGCAAGGATGGGCGCACTTGTGAGTCTCCTTTTTAGTTCCAAGAAACTTTTTTCACAGTCTTCTGTCCATTCATACTTCTTATCCTTCCAGGTGAGAGCCGTTAAAGGGGCTGCAATCCTCGAGAAATCCTCCACAAATTTTCTATAATAGCCTGCCAATCCTAGAAAACTTCTGATCTCGCTGGCATTCTTCGGCCGGCTCCAGTTATTCACCGCTTCAACCTTCATTGGATCCACCATAACTCCATCTTTAGAAATAATATGGCCCAAAAAGCCCACTTGATCAAGCCAGAACTCACATTTGGAAAATTTCGCATATAGTTGCTTTTCCCGAAGAATCTCTAATACTATCTTCAGGTGCTCCGTGTGCTCTTCTTGGGTCCTCGAATAGATAAGAATATCGTCGATGAAGACGATCATAAATTTGTCGAGGAACGATGAGAACACCCGATTCATAAGGTCCATAAACATAGCAGGGGCATTCGTCACGCCAAAAGGCATAACAACAAACTCAAAGTGCCCGTACCTCGTTCGGAAAGCCGTCTTTGGAATATCCTCCTGTTTTACTCTAACCTGATGATAACCAGACCTCAGATCGATCTTTGAGAAAATAGTAGCTCCCTTTAATTGGTCAAACAGGTCATCTATCCTCGGAAGGGGATACCTGTTCTTTATTGTTACGTCATTCAGCGCTCGGTAATCTATGCACATTCGCATAGATCCGTCTTTCTTCTTCACAAACAGTACCGGAGCTCCCCACGGGGAATGACTAGGGCGAATAAATCCCTTATCCAACAACTCTTGTAACTGTTCCTGAAGCTCCTTCAATTCAATTGGCACCATACGGTAAGGTGCCTTTGAGATCGGGTTAGTACCAGGAATTAATTCGATCTCAAATTCAACTTCTCTATCAGGAGCTAATCCTGGTAATTCCTCTGGGAAAACCTCTGGGTAATCACATACCACCCGAACCTCTTCCAGCTTCCGATTCTTCACTTGACTGGCATCAACCATATGCTAAAAATCTAGTATATCCTTTGTCTAACATCTTCTGGGCTTGGAGAGCTGATAAATATTTCCCGGTTCTTTTCCTTGGCTCCCCGATGAACTCGAACTTAGAACTTCCCTCAGGTCGAAAGACCACCTTTCGCTTACGGCACTCAATAGAAGCACCGTATTTACCCAGGAAATCCATTCCTATTATAACATCATAATCTTTCATGTTGAGCACTATCAGATCGCAGTACAGTTCCCTTCCTGCAATTCTGACTGGCACCGCACCCAGCACATGAGTGGATGTCATTATTTCTCCCGAGGGTAGGGTCGTTAAGAACCTGCAGTTTAGCACTTGCGGAAGCCTATCTATCTTCTTGGTAAAGGGTACCGACATGAATGAGTGTGTTGCCCCAGTATCAAATAATGCAGTAGCATACTGACTGGAAATAAGTATCTGACCTGTGACAACCGTGGAAGCTTCCGCAGCGTCCTCCTTGGTAACCGAGAAAACCCTGGCATTTGTCTCCGTTGGAGGAGCCTCCAGCAGTGGGGTACCCTCCAGCTCGGCCGGCATATAATATAATTTCGCTGGTGCTCCTTGGTACTGAGCTAGTGGTTGGGGAGAGACCTGATTCTTGGTAGGGCAGGAAGCCGCCATATGCCCTTCCACAACACAATTGTAACACCGGTTCGTACCCTTGCGACATTCCCCGGAGTGGTTTTTCCCGCATGTTGCGCACGGGGAAGGCTTGGGCTACTTATTTGCTGGGCCCCCTTGAGAGTTGTTCCATGGCTTTCGTTTACCACTCTGATCTCCCTTCCAGTTGGCTTGATTGCTCTGGGCCTTTTGACCTCCTAAGCAATCATTAATAGAGGGAACATTACGGGTAAAAAGAGCGAGAATCAAGCATCTTAGAATAAACTTGATTCTTACTTTCGTTCGTCGCCTTCCTTTGCTGAATGATACTATTCAGATAGTGCTCAGTAAGTAAAGCACTACTAAACAGTTCCTCGGCGATCTGGGGCCTGTTAACTCCACCAGCCACGTTCAGAGCTATTTCGGGCCGTAACATCTTCAGCATAAGTCGGACCCTCTCTTTCTCTATGCGGACTAGCTCAGGGCACAGGCGGGCCAGTCGATTAAATTTCTTCACGGCTTCATTGACCGAGAGGTTGCCCTGACGAAATTCCGTAAACTCGTCGTAGTGTTTGGTTGTAACCCGCATATTGAAGAATTCTTCAAAGAATTCTGCTTCAAAATCGGCCCACGCCATCTGGTTTACTTGCCTCTTGGTCCTGACCCTCTCCCACCACATTCTGGCATCCCCAGACAGGCAGAATGATGCGCACTTGACCTTCTCCTGCTCAGGCCAGTCTAGCAGCTCCAGTGTACTTTCCACCGTCTTGAACCATGCCTGGGCGTCCCAGGGTTCGCCGGTACCCGAGAAATTCTCCGGTTTCAGTCTTAACCACTGGATCAAATAAGCCTCCTGTCGTGCCACAGGGGTCGAGCTCGGCGGAGGAGTATGTGTAACCGTAGGCACCACAGGCGCAGCAGTCTGGTTCACTGGTGGAGTAGTAGAGTTCTCCTGCTGGTTCATTAAGGTGTTAATAGTTTGCTGCTGCTCGGTAACTTGACGTTGGAGCTGGGTTACTAGTTGCATCAGATCAGGCGTTGGTGTTGTCTCGTTAAGCCGACTACTCTGTCTTCTGGCCATGTTTTTCTTCACCAAAGACAAGTATGACCAATATCAGGTTTTTTTTTCCCTATATTATGCTAATATTTAATTCCTAAAATAATATAATATACCAAAATATATATCGTTCATAGGTACTTATCTCAAAGTACCTTTCATCATTGTTCATACTTGCATATTCTATAGTCATAGATATCGTCATTCTAGGAACATAATAAAACATAAAATACACTTAAAGATACTTACTTGGAAGCGGCAGGAAGAGGGCTTGATGTGTGTGTAGTGAGATGGTTACTGCTCTGATACCAACCTGTAACGCCCGCTTTTTTTTTTTGACCATCATAAAGCGGCGTTACGCTAACATACTTAGGGCATGTAGACATCATAATGCAGCGGAAAACTTCAAACATACACCTACATGCACTTACTGTTGGGAACGAGATGGCTATAGAGGGGGGGGTGAATATAGACAATCGCTTGCCCCTTGAAAACTAATCACGATTTCTGCAACTCAAATATCAGTAGCACAGCGGAAAGAATGGAAAAACAGAGTATGCAGAAAACAAATGATTGCAAAGCACACACAACTAGCAAGATCGCTAACAAGGAAGGTTTACAAGGTTCGGGGATAACTTGCCCCTACTCCTTGGCGTGCCCTTGAGGTGGGCGATCCCTTGATCGTCGGCAGATCAAGCCCCGGTTAACACCGGATATGAAGCAACCTCCTTCTCGGTGGAGAAACCTCTCCACAGTGTGTTTCAAACAATGATATATAATGAGCACAATGAAACAACAACAAGAAAGATCTTACTCAAACACTTAGCAAGGATTAAACACAGCCAGCTTCCCGAGCTCCACCCAGTGGCGATCTCACGCAGACCCCGTCTGCTTCGTGTCTTCCCACTGTCGGACTCCAAGCTTCTTGTTTTCTCCTTCAAGCGCTCAAGTATGATGTATGCTTCTCAATAGCTTGCTTAGAATGGATGAAGAACTCAAGAACAGCAAGCTTCTCGCAGCAGAACGCAAGAACACACAGGTTTTCAAAAACTGAATCTCTTTATGAAACCAACTCTCGCGTTTCTTTTTGTTTCTCCGCCAAGCGACGGGTGACACATCTCTGTAGCTCCCAGCTACTCCTCTGCCAACGCCAGCCTCTACTGAGCTATCTCTGGACTCACTGAGCTCCTCAGTCGAGCTCCAGTCTTAGCTCTAGTCCGCAGCTCGCCGTTGCAACCTGAGATGGGAAAAGGGACAAACCTGCTCCAAGGAAAGCACTCTCTGACTTCTCCTTGAGTGTTTGAATCCTCCTTGTCACCTGAAACTCAATCAGAGCATTAGAGCAGAAGATCGCAACGCATATCACATACATCAGCAAATCGGATACGATCAGACGCTCTGACGACGTCTGACAGTGAAATTTGAATTAAAGTGATCGGTCACCGGACCGATCCAGGGTGCGTGGATCGATCACCAGACCGATCCACTGCTTTGCTGGGATTCCCAGCCCTCGCAGCAATACACGCCTGATCGGTCACCAGACCGATCAGGGTTGATCCTGATCGGTCACTCAGACCGATCAAAGCAGATGAACAGTTACTTTTTAATCAAACCCAAGATTCCTGATCGGTCACCGGACCGATCCAAGGCTCTGATCAGCACGGGAACTCACTCACTGTTTGCTCCCTGATCGGTCGCCAGACCAATCAGGAGCAAGACAGCAAGGAAGCAGCCTGCTCCCTGATCGGTCTCCGGATCGATCAGGAGCCACACAGTAGATTCCCAATCTCACTGTGCGCTCCCTGATCGGTCACCAGTCCGATCAGACATAGCTGGATCGGTCACCAGACCGATCCACTAAGGAGCAGCGTGCCAACAGTCCCTGATCGGTCACCAAACCGATCCAGTGACTCTACCCAGCCCTCCAAGCTAGGGATTCATCCACCTTAGCCCTCCAAGCTAAGGATTTTTCCATCTAACTCTCCAAGTTGGGAATTTGCACCTAACCCTCCAAGTTAGGACTTTTCACCTAGCCCTCCAAGCTAGGACTTTTCACCTAGCCCTCCAAGCTAGGACTTTTCACCCAACTCTTCCGAGTTAGAACATCATCCAACCTAGCCCTCCAAGCTAGGTACCTGACCCTCCAAGCCAGGACTTTTTCACCTAATTCTCCAGGATGGGAATTTGCACCTAACCCTACAAGTTAGGACTTTTCACCTAGCCCTCTAAGCTAGGACTTTTCACCCAACCCTTCCGAATTAGGACTTTTCTAACACCTAGCCCTCCAAGTTAGGATTTTCCACACCTAACCTCCCAGGTTAGGATTTCCAACATTTAGCCCTCCAGGCTAGGATTTTCCACACCACCTAACCTCCCAGGTTAGGATTTTCATATCATGCCTAATCCTCGATCAGGACTTAATCATAACCATCATAATCATCACACCTAACCTCCCAGGTTAGGACTTTCCATATCACGCCTAATCATCGATCAGGACTTAATCATAATAGTCATCCTCCTAAACTAAAATCGTTGTCAACACCAAAACAACAATCAGGGCCAGACTGCATCAACAATCTCCCCCTTTTTGTTGTTTGACAACCCGATTTTAAGTTTAGGGATTCTCAATCAATTTTCCAACATTATGAATCATAGGGGAATCCAGATCCTCCCCCTACAACATGGTCATTCTAAGCTTAACCAATCACACTCTCTCCCCCTTTGTCGAACACCGAAAAGGGGTAAGAGCGACTGTTAAGATAAACTCCCCCTCAAACTTAGAGGGTCCCAACTCAAAAATGTGATAATTTGTGGATTAATCGTACGAACACATGTGAAAAGATTAAGGTAAGACAAAGCAGTCACATGTATCATATGAGTATGAAATATAGACTCCCAAAGCAGGTCATAATATCCATAAGGATCAACTAGACATGACAATGTAAGCATGAATATGGCAATCGAATAATCATGCATATAATAGATATACAAACAGCATGGCATCAACAATAGCAGAGTAAGCATGGCAGATAAAATATATGGGTCAAAGCATGAAAACATCCAAGCAAGTAGCAAAATATGTGTGACTCAAGGTCACAACAACAAAGTCAGAAGGCATATAGCCAAAAGTCATACAACACAGATCATGATAAAACAACAACTATCTGAGGTCAAGTGTCAGTGGGGGGGTCATCATCGCGCATAAGATCGTCCATCGCAGCATCGGTAGAGCATAAGTCCCTGGTGCACTTTTGGCATGACCCGCTAGCGGCAGCGCCCTCGCTTGGTTGTGATCCATCCACTGTAGCCCCTCGGTCCCGAGAGCAATGCCAGACTGAACAAGCATACGACGATCCAGGCGACAATCTTGTCGATCCATCGGCACGAGTCGGCCCTGTGAGACGTCGATGCCAACTGACTCCAGCCAGGCAGTGATGATATGTCCAAAAGGCATGTAGATCGTCTGACCAGACCGCAGACCATGAACAATAATGGAGGAATAAATGGACGATGTTACGTCAAAATCGAACTGCAGATGCATCCCGTAAAGCATCAGGCAGTGAGATGTAAGGATCGCATCAAGATGCTTGGACGTAGTTGGAAGAAGACAATTTGCGATAATTTGGAACAGAATATAATCGATGGGAGATAGATGACGAGCAGGGAATGTGGGAAAGTTATAGATATCCGCACCAAAACCCCGTGGCCTGGGGTGGCCTAGAAAATGTTCATATATGGAGTCCGGAGTGATTCCAGTAAAAGGAGCAGGAAGAGGAACAGGATGAAATGGATAAAGTGAGAAGTCATTCTTAGAGTGACGACAACCCAAAAACCTAGTGAAGGATGATAGGGTAAAGTCAAGATCGACACCGGTGACACGAGTCCGCCATCCCGTGCCCTCCCCACTGGCCAGATTGTTGTAGAATTCAGAGATCAAGTCAACATTGATCGGCCTTTCTAAGAAAAGAATGTTTTGAAGCCCATAGTACTAAATGATCCCTTTTATCGTAGGGCAATGTTCATAAACGAAGGTTCGGTCCACTGATTGACATGGTATTAGTTCGAAGTTGTGCCAATGAAAGTCTAGAGCATAGAGAATGTTCGGAAATCTAGGATGCGGGGGTGATGGAGGCCTTAGAGGAGGTGTAGATGATGAGGAAGTCTTCCCTCTTGAACTACCCTCCGCTACCTCCTTTCCCTTAGATGACTTTCTAATAGGATTTTAATTGATCATGACACAGAGATTGAATCATACAAGAGTTGATCATAGGATGAGACCCAATCAAAAGATAGATAAGAAATTTTTGGTCATAAGATGAGGAAGAGGGTCACGGCAAAAATAGGTCACGGCACAGACACACGGAACGAGAGATCACAGCAAGAACAAGAACAAAAATACGATTTGCTTCACAAATATATATTTCATGATCTCTTGGAAACGTGAAATGATGCCAAACACTTACTTTGGTGCCATTGATACTCGTTTGGAAGACTTCGACAGAGAGAACGCGCGTGAAGGAAGAGCCTTCAAGCTGGAGAAAATCGCCCGCAGAGGAGATCGCACGAGCGTGAAGGAGGACGCAGAGACTTCTCTCGCTCACTCAAGGTTGCACAGACGGGGTGGTTTCGGCGCTAGGGTTCGGGAAAACGCCGACTTGGAGAGTTAATCGGTTGGTGGATCGGTCCACCAACCAAAATTTAATGCGGTTGATCGGATCACCGTTCGATCAGATCGAGTCCAAACCGATCAGATGCGATCCTGATCGGACTGGCGTGGTCCTGATCGGTCTGATGACCGATCAGATGCGCTCCTGATCGGTCGGGTGACCGATCAGGATTTGATCAGTAGGGTCCGAAGAGAAAATTCTGAACTCCCTGATCGGTCTGTGGACCGATCCCCACAGGGTGCCAGATCGGTCTTGAGACCGATCCAGGCTAGCTCAGACACTTAGTCAAATTTCGGGAGATCCGACACAGGAAGGAGTCAGATCGGTCTGGGGACCGATCAGTCCTATGCCTGATCGGTCCGGTGACCGATCAGGGTTCCTGATACGACCTGGAATATTCAGTTTCAGAATTTCTGAAATTTCCAAACGATCTTTGATGGATTTTGTCTAACTTGGACAGGTCTTTATGACTAAAATTGATTCTTGAACAAGAATCTAAAGTCCTTATAGGTTCATCAAACACTTTGACCCATCTTAATGGAGTCAAACTCAACCATCAATCAATCAAGCAACTTCAAACAATTTTTTTTTTTACTCCAACTTCAAGTGTCCAATCAAGTTGCCTTGATTGGAATGTCCAAGTATGATCATGGAGCCATATACACATGTGTTATGCAATGGTTTTCCCCATACTTGGTCACCACCGTGATTATTATCTCGTCAACTTAATTTCTCAATTGATGCAATGACATTTCGAGAAATTAAGTTGAACCTAGCATCTCACCCCATATCTAGCAAACAAAAACATTTTGGTAACCCTTATAGTTTGTGTGAGATGTTCCCAAAGTTACCCAATTGTTCCCTAACAACTTGAAATAATCATGAAGGGTTTTGACCACAATTTGAACATCATGAAGCGCGACACATTCCCAATTCCCGTCTAAGGAAACTAAATTCACTCTCGGGAAGTGGTTTAGTGAAAATGTCAGCTAGGTTTGACTTTGACTCTACATGTGAGAGTATGATGTTCCCCCTAGCTACATGATCCCTAATGAAGTGATGTCTTACTTCAATATGTTTTGTCCTAGAGTGATGGACCGGATTCTTGGTTAAGTTAATTGTGCTAATGTTATCACATAACACTTGCACACCCTTATAACCCAATCCATAGTCCTCTAAGGTGTGGATCATCCACAACAATTGTGATATACACTCTCCCATGGCGATATACTGCCTCGGTAGTGGAAAGAGCAACACAATGTTGCTTCCGACTCGACCAACTTCCTAGAGACGATCCTAGGAATTGGCAGCCCCCACTCGTGCTTTTCCGGTCCAACTTACATCCAGCGTAGTCGGAATCCGTATAGCCCATCAAATCAAAAGATTCGGTACGGGGATACCAAAGACCTACACCAATTGTGCCCTTGAGATATCTCAAAATTCGCTTAACAGCAATTAGGTGAGATTCCTTGGCACAGACTTGATACCTAGCGCACATACCTACAACAAATAGTATATCTGGTCGACTAGCTGTGAGGTATAGCAAGCTACCTATCATGCTTCGATACTGAGTTAGATCAACGGGTTTACCACTCTCATCATTGTCCAATCTTGTGTTTGTAGCCATGGGAGTGGTTACCTCTTTTGAATCACTCATATTGAATTTTCGAAGCATTTCATGTGTGTACTTTGATTGGTGCACATGGATACCATCGCGAGTTTGCTTGATTTCAAGTCCGAGGAAGAAAGTCAACTCTCCCACTAGACTCATTTCAAACTCACTCTCCATGTGTCCGATAAATTCACGTAAATAGCCCTTGTTGTTTGAGCCACAAATTATGTCATCGACATATACTTGGGCTACAAATATATTGTCACCATCTCTTCGTAGAAATAGTGTAGGGTCTATTTGACCTCTAATGAAACCTTTTTCAATCAAGAATGTCGACAACCGCTCATACCAAGCCCGGGGTGCTTGTTTAAGACCATAGAGTGCCTTCTTGAGCTTGTACACGTGGTTTGGATGTTCGGTACTCTCAAACCCTGGAGGTTGTTCGACATAGACTTCTTCTCTAATTAAACCATTTAGGAATGTCGATTTGACGTCCATTTGAAATAGTTTGAAGCCTCGATGTGCTGCAAATGCAAGCATCAATCGGATGGACTCTAATCGTGCCACGGGAGCATAAGTCTCATCATAATCAAGACCTTCAACTTGACTGTAGCCCTTGGCTACCAAGCGTGCCTTGTTTCTAATGATTTCTCCCTTGTGGTTTAATTTGTTCTTGAAGACCCATTTAGTTCCAATAATAGTGGTCTTCTTGGGTCTAGGGACTAAGTCCCAAACCTGACTCCTCTCGAACTGTCCTAGTTCATCTTGCATTGCGATAATCCAATCGGGATCATTTAATGCTTCATCAATTTTTCTAGGTTCAATTTCGGAAATTAGAGCAACTTCATTAGCCTCATTCCTGAAGAATGATCTAGTCCTAACCCCTTGATAAATGTCTCCAACGATTTGATCTTGGGGATGACTAGAGGCTAATCTCGTTTGTCTTGGTGTTGGTGGTGCTTCTTGAACGAGTTCACTAGACACAAGTTCAGCCTCAGGATCAGGCTGATCAATGAGTTGTCTAGGCTCATCGTCATCAGACTCATCACCATCAACAATACTCGGATTTTCATTCAAACTAAGTCTCCTTAGTTCGATCTGAACTCCTTNTAATATCCCTTCATCAGCTTTTGCCGTGAACTTTCCAAGGTGATCCTTGGTGTTTAGGATGAACACCTTACAACCAAACACCCTAAGATGTTTAACCGTAGGTGGTTTCCCAAACCAAAGTTCATGGGGAGTCTTTTCTAAAAACCTATGGATGAGAACTCGGTTTTGCACATAGCAAGCTGTATTAACAGCTTCAGCCCATAAGTAACTCGGGAGTGAGTACTCATTAAGCATGCTTCGTGCAGCCTCTTGAAGTGCACGGTTCTTCCTCTCTACAACACCATTTGTTGTGGTGTTCTAGGAGTAGAAAACTCATGTCTATAACCCTTATCTTGACAAAATTCTAGAAACCTTTGGTTTTGAAATTCACCTCCATGATCACTTCTATTGTCTTAATTGTTGATGATTTCTCATTTTCAACCCTTCTACAAAAAGAAATGAAAATATCTAAGTTTGATCCTTATGTTTTAAAAAGAAAGTCCAAGTATATCTAGTGAAGTCATCAATGATAACAAAGCAATATCTACTTCCATTCAATGATATGATAGTGCTACAATCAAATAGATCCATGTGAAGTAAATCTAAAGCATTGGAAGTACTTACAGTGCTTTTACCTTTATGTGCAGATTTTGCTTGCTTACCCATTTGACACGCATCACATAATTTATCTTTTCCATACTTGATGCTCGGTAAGCCTCGAACTAGTCCCTTGTTGGCCAACTTCCGGATGTTCTTCATGTTCACATGTGCTAGCCTCCGGTGCCAAAGAGTGGACTCTTCTTGTTTTGACATGAAACACTTAGCAAGAACATTAGTAGCACTTTTAAATGAAACTTGATAAATATTGTCTACTCTTGCTCCTACTAGTACCGTGTCCAAGGTGTCATTTTGTCTAACTAGACATTGACTTGGTTGGAAGTCAATTGTGTAACCCGTGTCACACAATTGACTGACACTTAGGAGATTAAATTTCATCCCCTTGACTAGAAGGACATTTGAGATTCTAAGACATCCGGATATTTGAATGTCTCCTATTCCTATGACCTTAAGGCTACCATTGTTACCAAATGATACATTACCTCTACTCTTCTTGTGAAATGTGGTAAACAATGATCTATCCCCGGTCATGTGTTTGGAGCATCCACTATCAACGAACCAAGTTGATAGATGCTCCCCCTCAATCACAACCTACACAATCCGAAAAATAGAAGTCTTAGGTACCCAAACCTTGGGACCTAATGCATCAACTAAACATGACTTAGGCACCCATGCCTTGACAACTTTCTTTTGAGTCTTGGGTGTCCTAGGTTGTCTCATGTCAGTCCTAGACATGAGAGATACAAAAGAGGGTTCCTTAGGGCGGTAACCAATACCGGCCCTATTGTAGACCGCTCTTTGGGCATTTAATATCATATCTAAGGTCTTAGAGCTATTTGAGAATTTCCCAAGCATATTCTTGAGCTTCTCAACTTCACTCTTCAAGGATTGGTTCTCCTCTACTAACCCATTATCATGCATATCACTGATTTCCTCAACCTTAGAGGATTTCAGGCTCACAATCTCATGTTTCAAAAGTTTAATTTCATCTTCTAGTAATTCAACATGCAAGTCATCAATATTATCATCCCTAGAAGCTTTCAATTGAGCAATCTCTAATTGCAATGCTTTAACTTTATTTTGGATTTCTTAAGCATACTAGTTAAACATGCAATTGCTCTATAACATTTTTCAAGCTCGGGAGAAGTTACCTCTTCATCATCCGAAGATGATGAAGCCGTGTTTGCGGAGCTTGAAGTTTCTTCACTGCTCTCCACTCCAAGAGCCATGAGAGCCACTTGCCTTGTACTCTTCTCCTCCTTCTCGTCATCGGATGAACTAGAGGATGACTCATCCCAAGAGGCCTTCAACGCCTTCTTCTTCCTCTTGGAATCTCTTCTTTTCTTTTGGATTTTTCCTCCTTCTTCTTGAGCTTCGGACACTCATTCTTGAAGTGTCCTTTCCTACCACACTCAAAACAGGATGCATTATTCTTATCAAGTTTGGATTCACTAGTATTACCTCTCCTCTTGAAACGTCGATCTCTTCGCATCATCCTTCGCACGAAGTTCGCCATTTCGGATGAGGAGGAGCCACTGCCTTCTTCCTCTGAGTTTGACTCGGATTCGGAGGAGGATGAAGATGATGAGATCTCTTTCTCCTTCTTCTTCTCCTTCTTCTTTTTGTTGATCCGGTCCCCTGCAACTAAGGCAATCCCCTTCTCCTTGGGGCCTTTGTTAGCCATTTCATGCAATTCCATCTCACAAAATAGGTCATCTAATTTTACAATAGATAAATCCTTGGATACTTTGTAGGCATCCACCATGGATGACCACAAGGCATTCCTTGGAAATGCTTTCAAAACATACCTCACAAGGTCGCGATTTTTGACCTTTTCATCAATTGAATGAAGTCCATTGAGAACTTCCTTGAACCGGCTATGAAGCTCACTTACCGACTCATTCTCCTTCATGGAGAGATTTTGAAGTTGGTTGAGGAACAAATCCCTCTTTGCAATCCTTGAGTCCCGGGTGCCTTCATGGAGCTCTATGAGTTTGTTCCACAAGTCTTTTGCACTCGTGAAGGGACCAACCTTGATGAGTTGGTCTTTGTTCATGCCACATTGTAGAGTGACAACCGCCTTAGCGTCGGCTTCACTCTTCCTTGTTTGTTCGGCAGTCCACCGAGATGATTCGAGTTCCTTGCCTTCATCATCCTTAGGAGGGATGAATCCTTCCTTCACCGCGAACCATGTATGGATATCCATCTTCAAATAATATTGCATCTTTGATCTCCAATATTGGAAGTCAGCGCCATCAAAGAATGGAGGTCGGGTGGTGGAGAAACCTTCTCTCAAAGCCATCTTGTTGAGAACTCTCGGTTGTTAAGCCGTAAACAGAGAACTTGCTCTGATACCACTTGTTGGGAACGAGATGGCTATAGAGGGGGGTGAATATAGACAATCGCTTGCCCCTTGAAAATTAATCACGATTTCTGCAACTCAAATATCAGTAGCACAGCGGAAAGAATGGAAAAACAGAGTATGCGGAAAACAAATGATTGCAAAGCACACACAACTAGCAAGATCGCTAACAAGGAAGGTTTACAAGGTTCGGGGATAACTTGCCCCTACTCCTTGGCGTGCCCTTGAGGTGGGCGATCCCTTGATCGTCGGCAGATCAAGCCCCAGTTAACACCGGATATGAAGCAACCTCCTTCTCGGTGGAGAAACCTCTCCACAGTGTGTTTCAAACAATGATATATAATGAGCACAGTGAAACAACAATAAGAAAGATCTTACTCAAACACTTAGCAAGGATTAAACACAGCAAGCTCTCGAGCTCCACCCAGTGGCGATCTCACGCAGACCCCTGTCTGCTTCGTGTCTTCCCACTGTCGGACTCCCAGCTCCTTGTTTTCTCCTTCAAGCGCTCAAGTATGATGAATGCTTCTCAATAGCTTGCTTAGAATGGATGAAGAACTCAAGAACAGCAAGCTTCTCACAGCAGAATGCAAGAACACACAGGTTTTCAAAAACTGAATCTCTTTTTCTTGAACTCAACTCTCGCGTTCTTTTTGTTTCTCCGCCAAGCGACGGGTGACACCATCTCTGTAGCTCCCAGCTACTCCTCTGCCAACGCCAGCCTCTACTGAGCTATCTCTGGACTCACTGAGCTCCTCAGTCGAGCTCCAGTCTTAGCTCCAGTCCGCAGCTCGCCGTTGCAACCTGAGATGGGAAAAGGGACAAACCTGCTCCAAGGAAAGCACTCTTTGACTTCTCCTTGAGTGTTTGAATCCTCCCCTGTCACCTGAACTCAATCAGAGCATTAGAGCAGAAGATCACAAAGCATATCACATACATCAGCAAATCGGATACGATCAGACACTCTGACGACGTCTGACAGTGAAGTTTGAATTAAAGTGATCGGTCACCGGACCGATCCAGGTGTGTGGATCGATCACCAGATCATCCACTGCTTTGCTGGGATTCCCAGCTCTCGCAGCAATACACGCCTGATCGGTCACCGGACCGATCAGGGTGAATCCTGATCGGTCACCAGACCGATCAGATTGGATCCTGATCGGTCACTCAGACCGATCAAAGCAGATGAACAGTAACTTTTTAATCAAACCCAAGGTTCCTGATCGGTCACCGGACCGATCCAAGGCTCTGATCAGCAAGGGAACTCACTCACTGTTTGCTCCCTGATCGGTCACCAGACCGATCAGGAGCAAGACAGCAAGGAAGCAGCCTGCTCCCTGATCGGTCTCCGGATCGATCAGGAGCCACACAGTAGATTCCCAATCTCACTGTGCGCTCCCTGACCGGTCACCAGTCCGATCAGACATAGCTGGATCGGTCACCAGACCGATCCACTAAGGAGCAGCGTGCCAACAGTCCCTGATCGGTCACCAGACCGATCCAGTGACTCTACCCAGCCCTCCAAGCTAGGGATCCATCCACCTTAGCCCTCCAAGCTAAGGATTTTTCAATCTAACTCTCCAAGTTGGGAATTTGCACCTAACCCTCCAAGTTAGGACTTTTCACCTAGCCCTCCAAGCTAGGACTTTTCACCTAGCCCTCTAAGCTAGGACTTTTCACCCAACTCTTCCGAGTTAGAACATCATCCAACCTAGCCCTCCAAGCTAGGTACCTGACCCTCCAAGCCAGGACTTTTTCACCTAATTCTCCAGGATGGGAATTTGCACCTAACCCTCCAAGTTAGGACTTTTCACCTAGCCCTCCAAGCTAGGACTTTTCACCCAACCCTTCCGAATTAGGACTTTTCCAACACCTAGCCCTCCAAGCTAGGATTTTCCACACCTAACCTCCCAGGTTAGGATTTCCAACACCTAGCCCTCCAGGCTAGGATTTTCCACATCACCTAACCTCCCAGGTTAGGATTTTCATATCATGCCTAATCCTCGATCAGGACTTAATCATAACCATCATAATCATCACACCTAACCTCCCAGGTTAGGACTTTCCATATCACGCCTAATCCTCGATCAGGACTTAATCATAATAGTCATCCTCCTAAACTAAAATCGTTGTCAACACCAAAACAACAATCAGGGCCAGACTGCATCAACAGAGAGCTTGCGTGCACATCCGAGGGATGATAGCCGGTGGAAGAGGACTTCAAGGGGCAAGCCAAGGGAGTGGACTTGAAGGCATACGTGAAGGAGGGTCTTCGAAGTGAGGGAGAGTGAAATTGTAAGCTGAGTAGTCGATTGGGGATTGATCAATTGACTGCCAGCGGGGAACTCAAACTCACCGAGACATCAGTCGATTGATAAACCCGAAAACTAGCTGTTACAACTAGCCGTTGGGCTGCTGTTTGGTTGGGACCAGTTGACTAGCCTGGGGGCAGTCGACTAGTAGCGGGATTTTCAGCCAAGAGACCTATTTAAAGGGGCTCGGTTTTGGCTAAGAGCTTTTGACGAAATGAGCTTAGTTAGAGCTCATTAGTAGTCTTAGCTGCTCAGAAGTGTGTCCGAGATTGTGGCGAGGTTTCTCCACCTACAAGGAGCTACACGAGCTAGCCGGAGGGCATCCGGGGAGTGATCCACCGAAGGATCAAGGGATCGTCCACCTTACGGACAACCGTGGAGTAGGAGCGTCATCTCCGAACCACGTAAAGGTTGGCGTTAGCATTGTTTTTAGTTTGTTTATTTGTTATTTCGCTTGCGCTTGCTAACATTGTAGGTAGAGAATCGAAGAAAAGCTATTCACCCCTCTCTAACTTGACGGTCACAGTCCCAACACCTCTTACTTGGATTTTCCTACAAAATAGGATAAAGAGATCAAAACATATAAGTATGCTTTATTAAAATATAACAAGATTTTATGAAGAATACAATATCAACTGAATTTCATCAATAGCTATTTTGTTACTATTTTTTCTCATTTTTCTCATCTTTTGAATAATATATAATGATCTGTCATAAATAATATTACATGTGCTTTCACCTGCATAAAGGTGAATGATGTGTATATATAAAAAGAATTGTTTTCTGCTCATTGTGTTTTAAAATTCTATTAACGATATATTAAAAGAGTTGAAATTTTGGAAAGTTTCAAGGTGATAAGCTGTTCTTTTATCCTTATAATCAAATATATAACATTGAATAAATTTATGAAATATGGATGTTTTTGATATGCACACAACAAATAGTGCTTTTGACCTAAAAGATAAGGGTGTTCAACTATAGTTACAACTAAAACATGCCAACTGACAGTACATCAATGTAATTCCTCGATAACGACAACAATGAATGGACGACATGCTCTGCACTTTTTTTTGAGGGTAGAAACAGAAGAAAGTCAAGTCAAAGAAGAGAGCTTTAAAACAAAGGGAAGAGAGCTCACCGGAAGCTAACTGATTGGATGCAAACACTTAGCTAAACTCAAATACTTTTTTTTGGAAAAAGAAACAAAAAAAAACCTATATTAGAATTATAATAGGAATCTCCCTAGCCTAACAAACATCAACAAGATTGATTAGTCGTCTTCCTTCCATGCCTTTCACATTGGGAAATTGCAGAGATTTCAATTCTAACAATCATCAAATTTAATCGATGAGTTGATCCAAAGGGTGATTTGCACATCTACAAGATTATAAATCGGTTCTATTGATTGATAGTCAGAGGAACACATAATGACACAAAATAATTAGATTTCAACTAAAAATACTCCCTAAACCCTAAACCATGTTGTGTAATGTTTGAAACAAACAAATACTTCAAAATGCAAAGAACATGACAAATACCTCTGCTGTTGAAGGAACTCAAAGAGGATAGGTTTTTGCACCTTGAGTGAAAAAGACGAGCGGCGGCAGATCTGCTGTGGAGGAGAGAAAGGGGAAGGGGGCATGAAGATGGAGCAATGGCTTGCCTTTGAGCATGGCTTGACGAGCTTGGCTTGCCCTTGCATGAAGAATGTGAGTGGCGGGTCTCCTTGTGCGACACAAAGATGGAAGGGGGGATGAGGGAAAGGGGAAGGTGAATTGATTTGGTGATTTCTTATGCGGCACGAAGATGGAACGGTGAGGAAACCCTTGTGCGACTATTTCTTGCTTGAAGGATGATTTGGTGCACGAAGGGTTTCGACAAAAAGAGGTCAATGGGTTCAAAAAGGATTTGTCTTTATATAAAATTTTTAACAGTGCGATGCGAATGCACTGTTAAAATTAATTTTAATAGTGCATCATACACACTATAGATACTCAATTATAAATTAATATTAATAACGCGCGCTAAGCGCTATTAAAATTATATTTGACAGCATATTATTTTTGCATGCTATTATTTATAAAAAAATATTATATTATCCACAACATACTTTATTTGGCGCGCTGCTAAAGCTATTATTAACATCACACTATAAATATGTGCTTTTAATGACGCGCTGCGGAAAGTAATATTTGTTGGATTGTTAATTTTGCTTCGTATCATATACTTGTAGGATTTGAGTTCGAAAAAATCCATTGGCATGAAGTCGATTAGAATGATGGACAGATAAAGATGAGTATTTTTCTTTGACCTTTGTATTGACCTTAGTACATGGAAATACTTGATGAAGTAGATTAATTACCTTGACTTTACTCATTATAACTGAGCTTGATACTTATATGATTGATCTAGAGATGATCTATTTATCGCTCATATAGTCTATGCTTTGCTATTCATACTCAATAGTGTACATACGGGTATGATATAAATGATAAGAGTTATCATGTTGATTATGTATATATTGTAGTGTGTACATGTGTATGGTGTGTACGATAGGAACTATCATATTGATTATGCATACACACACGTATGGTGTATACTATAGGAATTATCATTTTGACTGTCTATATTTTATAGAGTACCACGTGTGGTGTGTAGGTGTTACTATTTATTGTATATGATGTTTAATAGACACTTGTCGGATCTTTTCATACATATAGATATATGTGATTGATAGATTATGCTTCTGGATATACTTATATTTACCATATTGTTTGCATTGATGATGACTATGTTGAGTCATCTATATAAGCCTCCTACACATCATCACACTATATGAATGTTGACAATCCATGTCTTTCTTGTGGTGGAGAGTGACGTCAGTCATATTCACTGCCCACTAAGCCACTCAAGAGTAGTGGTAGCTAGAGTTGGGTGTAGCTTGTCCTGTAGTGCCCACTCGGCCACTTGGGTAGTGGTAGCAGAGTCTGGTAGACAGTGACCTTATTATGAAGCTAAATAGCTACTCAACATCCTACCCGATCGGTCATTCAGATGTAGTGGTAGTTCGAGTTGTGAGCAATTGTCATAGTCCTGCCAGATCGGCCACACAGATGTCATAGTAGCTAGAGCGATATGTAGGAGTAACATATACATACATATACATATGATGCATAGGGCATATGTTGGAGATACTTATCGCATATGCCTGTGATAGGTTGTATATGTTTGAGATAGTTTGTTGCATATGCCTGACATTATCATACATATTTATCCTAGCATATGTTGCTCATGTAGTACGAGCAGATTTGTTGTTGTTTTCCCCAGTGATTTACTTATCAATTTACCTTATGTATTAGATCGGTCTTGGTATATGTGTTTATTTTGTCATTTATGGTCGTGTACACATCGATACTTCCTGAGATATTATATACTTTGATCTCCCTATACAGTTGACTATGCACTACCATGTATCTATTATCCGTTGAGTCATTTGGACTTGCCACCATTATATATGTTTTATGTTCCTTAGGTTGCATGTAGATAGTATCAAGTCTCTTTAATATATATTTGAGGATGTTTTCTATGTTTTCCTTCTGCTTATTTGCATTCTGGATTTATGGGCTTAGTATTGTAATAATTAGACTTGAACTTTATCCTTACTTTTATTTGGTTTTGTAGTTGTTGTATTAAGCCGAGCCGACTCATAGTTGTTTGTTTTCTATGTTGTGTGCGGATTGTGTAAATCCCTCTAGTGAGCAGTCATTTATGTTTTTATGTTTTTGTTATTGTGTTTCTACCAGTCATGTGGGATGTGTGATATTAAACTGCGTGGTTTGGGTAGAATCTAGCCGTATAAGTTGTAGCTTATTATGCTTGTACAACTATGTAACTATGTATCCAGGTTGTCTCTATATTGTCATAAGGGTAAAGATGTTGTCTGTTTGTCGGGCAAGCATACTTTTGAGGCGTGATAATTTATTGGTATCAGAGTCATAGGTTGTGAAACATGTTTGTTTTTATGTTTTAGATTTCGTGGTTTGATTTCTTGATGTGACTTTTCATGTTTTGGTACAAGGTAACGACAAGACATCTCCGATCTATAGGAAGTAAAGTATATCTCTTGTGATTATCTTACCTTTTGTCTTTACTACCTTGTTTAGTTTTTGGTTTGATATGTTTGAATGTCTATTGGATACTCATTGATTTGGTTTAGTATGATGATACTTAGTGAGTTAGCCTTATTTGCAATCGTGGTTGGGATCGATTATGGAAGTGACTAGTTGACACGTTGCTGACTCAGCCTTGATGAAAAAAATGTTGATTCTCTTGTAACGCCGGCTAATGAGTCGAAAAGCGAGGATTGAACCTGTCAATAACCTATCAGAGATCAAGGATTACAGTTTCAAGGAATACCATCAACCATACCAACCCCGGCTACTAGCAGCTGGGAGAAGAATGGAGTCATATACTATTGTTGGCCTGATCAATAAATGATTAATTTACTCTATTTCATAGAATTTTCGACCCTTGGGTTGTTCATGCCTGGTTAGATAACCTGGAAGGCACATTCATTACATGACCTGCATCATTGCATTGATGCAAAAGAGGTAGAATTAGCTGCATACTATTATAGTTAGTAGAAGATTGATACATCCTATTATAGATCATTCATATCTGGTTAGATAACCTAAAAAGTATATTCAAATAAATGATTTGCACCGATGTAGAAAAGTGTAGAGCTAATTTCTAAATACTTACGAGATATCGCTTGTACCTAGTTAGATAACCAAGAATGTACATTCAGATTTATGACTTATACTGATGTGAATCACTTTCGAGATTAGGCCAACTCTTGGTGGAAGATATCGAAGATGATTTTCGGAAACAACGAATCACTATTTGCTAGTATGTCTAGTGATTTATTTTTTTTCTATCCATAGTAGCATGAAGTGAGCAACATGTTTATTGAAAATATTTGAGTAATTACCTAGTTTTAGGATCTTCTTTCACTCTGCCTAGTTTAGATGGTAGATAACCTTGAAAATAGTTATTATTCATAGAACTTGATTAGTACTTGTGTTTCCATGGTAATTTCTCAGCTATATTTTGATTAATGGATAAAGTGTAGATCAGTAGCGCGTCATTGTCGGAGCAACATTTCGTTGATTCTGGACTATTTTGGCGCAACAAACTTGAGCACAAATGGTGTAGAAAGTTGATGTAAGAAGCTATGGTCGAAACCCATTTATATATAGGCATACGGGCACCCAAGTGCCTATACGGGCGCCCCTAACTCAGCGAACCACCCGCATCCCAATCCGCTGACTAGGCCAAATCTTATCCTTCTCGGGCACCTAAGAGCCTCTAGGGCGCCTGTGTTACTGACAGGGCGACTCCAATCAGATTCCGCCAACTCAGCCTCGCCCATGCTAAATCACACGCATAGGGGTGCCCAAGACCTCTCTGGCACCTATGTTATAGGGCGCCCGAGACCTCTTAGGCGTCTGTGTACTCGAGCGCCTCAGATGCAGTCAGCTTTATTTTCTTCAGTTGTAACACAGGGTTAGTCCAAAATACAAATAACATTTAATTTGAATGTATATACTATTAGGATGTATACTAAAAGTCTTGCTTTTGGTTAAGAACATCTACATTTTGAAAGAGAATCGCAAAATCACACGATGCATATTTATATTAGTATATACACAAAATGTCTCATACATTGCATTGTAGATAACATGGTGCGTGGTGACGCATAGAAGATCATGTTATCAGTTCCTTGCAGTAGTATAAGAAAGAGGCTCACAACCAAGATGGAATTGGACAAACCATTGGGATGGTTGTGTTAGTGATATGAGAGAAGTGTCCTAAGGCAATCGCCTTATGATTGTAAATATTTATTTTAATAAATGATAATTCACTATTTGAGTATACATATTTGTGTATTTGATTGAGATCTTAAACTCATCTACTGAATGTCCGCAATACAATTCACAACATAAGAGAATTTGTGATGGGATCACAACTAGTGATTATCTCTACATGTGCAATTGTGAAGTATTGAAAATATCCCTAGTCGATGAATTGATAAAAACGGACACTATCAATTCTGTTGAGACTAGCATGGGTTATTCTCTAATCAGCTGATTCTCACTGGCTGGTGACATTGGGATGTCCGGAGATAAACATGGATGCTAGTTAAGGGAACTAGTTCATTGGAGTGACTAGCTGTAAAACTTCATATGGTAATCTATATAGATATGTCAGTGAAGTTCTTACTGCAACTTAAGTGCGATGTTCCTTTGACTTGCGGTGTTCAAGTCATCTTAGTCATCGAGACTTATACTTTAACATCTTAAGCAAGCATCTCCAAGGAGGTGTGGACCCAGGATGATTGGGTATAAGCCGAAGTGCCCGAAGATGTTTGAACAGCCTACAAAGGATTCACCACTCCTTGCGAGGAGATGTATACCCAGGCCTATCGTCGGATTGTTACTCAAAGCCTCTGGCCAGAGCATGTCATGTTTAGAGTATGAGTCTCTTAAATACATGAGAGTAATTAGAAATCCAAAGGACGAGAAAGACACTACTTGGGCTAGGTGTGACGTAGTCAGCCTAGTGGGGACTGACACACACAGACCATGTCCTGAACCAAGTGGGTATAAGATGGTGAAGGGAATGAGGCACGATTCATTAGAGCTGCTGAAGGGTTTCAGAATTACTTCTGAGGTCAACCGTTCATCTTTCGATTAATTGGGGGTCATGATGTACTACTAGGTGTCACTCATGATCGTTCTATAATTAGTTGATTATAGACGGCCAACATAAATCGAAAGCCTATTTAGTCACACGCACTACGAGTAATCCGAGGGATTTAAAACGAGTTGAAAATTAGATTTTCCAATCAAGAGAAATAAGTCGAATCTGAATTAATCAGAGGCGCAATGGAAGCTTAAAATGGCTAAGTCTTTTGAAGGCTTATCGGGCGAATTAAATGAGTTTAATTCGCGAGGGATTGGGCTTGAAGTAGCCGGCCAAAGAGGGTGCCCACCCTCTTTGGTTTGGCCGGCCACAATAAAAGAGAGAACCAATTTATTTGGTTTATTTTATAAAATAAATCAAGTGCGATTTGTTTTATAAATTATGGATAAATAAATTTGTATAAAGAAATTTATATAAAGAAATTTATAGAAATTTATTCTTTTTTATGGAAATTAAAATGATCCATGGAATGGTTTATTTTAATTTTATAAAATCAATTATGAATTGATTTTTCCATAATAAGAAAATTTATAAATTTCTTATAAAATTTATTCCATAATAAAAGGAGAGATGTATTTGTTTTATTATAAAATTAGTTATAATAAAACTTGGTTTAAACGGAATAATTCATAAAGAAAATTTATAGGATAAATTTCTTATGAAAAATTCCGTTAAAGGGGAGACTTGGCAAGGGAGAGGCTACTATATAAAGGAACCAAGGCTAGGCTTGATTTCCTTAATAGATTGATCAAGAGATTAACTCTCTCCCTCTCTCTCTAACTCTCTCTCTCTAGGGTCGGCGCCCTTTCTCTCTCTAGGGCCGGCTCTCTCTCCTCCCCTAGGGCCGGCGCAAGCACCTAGGGTGCCCGTGAGTTTCCTCCACCAAGTTCGTGCCGAAGAAGAAGAAGAAGCGGATCGCGACTCCTTCCTTCCTTTCCCGGAATTTTGATTCCGTTACTTGGTGGTTAGTTTCCATCCTTCTCTCTTGATTTTCTAGTTGTGTCTTTGGAGAATCTAGTAGTTCTCGTCGACACAAAACTCGTGGCTTTGCGAAGTCATCCCGAAGAGAACTCGGCATGGACGCGAATAGAGGCGGAGCTTCCAAGGGACGCTACGGTTGGATCTCGTCCCTTACTTCGAGTTACGCGAGGTACTAAGTAAATTAGTTTACTTTTCCGCAAAGTTTTAATTTATGATCATGTCCACACATCATAAGGTTGCATGCTAGATACGTGGTTAAAATAATTTGAGAAATTATTTTATGCTAATTCTTCCGCTGCACGTAAAAATTTAAAATTTTACGAACCCGTATCCTTGTCAACATGCACCCGGTCCCAACAGGTTGTAGTGTAATAAGGCGTGGTTTGTCTTAACCATAGAATTACATTAGTGCACTTTGTGTGCATTGAGTAGGACCAAAAGAGAGGTCATCCAATTTTATACTGACTTCATAAATTAGAGAGGACCTCAGTTTTATATTATGGAGTACGATCTCTAAATCCCGAAATAATAAAGGGCACATATATTTAATTATTATTTCTTTGATTTATCAATGGGCGAGATCTATTCTGCTAGATTGAAAGGCCCGGTAAGTTGGAAAATAATATTATCTATATGGTGTGTCGTTGATTATTAAGGGAATCCATTTCTTAGTGAGTCGGGACGATGATGCCCCCTTGATGAGCTCATAAGGTTTATCATGTTAAATCTTGCAAGTGGACTATGATCTAACATGATGAAAAGATTGAGTGATACTAGTCAAGGATCATGAGGATGATTAATTAAAATTATCAGTAATTTAAATTAATTGTCGGGCATTCAATATCTTAAACACGGGGAGATGGACGACTTATAATAGGTAGAGCTCATATAAAAATATGGGGGTTGGTGAAGAAGTTCAATGGGGATCCTTTAGTGGAATGGATCACCATTAATGGATCGGATTTGGATCCATTAGTGGGCCAAGACCTAACTCTTCCTCATGGTCCCTACCATAGCCCTATATATACCCCATAGGAGTCATGAAACCAAAGCTAATTAATCAATAATTATTCATCCAATTAACCCATCTTCTTTTCTCTCCCCTCCATCTCTCTCCTAGGGCTCAAGGCCGTCGACGGTAGAGAAGGAGAACTTCTCCTCTCCTCTCTAAATTCTTCCTAGGGCTCGGGCGAGAAAGGGCAGAGCCTCACCTTCATCTCCATTGGCCGGAGCGAGCTCGCAAGGAAGAAGAAGAACCAGCGGCGACCCTCTGATCCCGTGCTTGGTCGGCGGCAAAAGGAGAAGAAGAAGTCATCTTCTTCTTCCAAGGTGGTCGGCGGTTGTTACAAGCACAAAGAGGGAGAGAGCATCTTCTTCCTAGGTCGTCGGCGAGGGTAGCACGGGAGAATCATCCTTGCTTGGTCGGCGGTGCAAAAGAAGAAGAAGGAGTAGTTCTTCCAAGGTGGCCGGCGGTGATCCATCCCTTCGGGTGGGCGGCGGCGCAAGGTGAAGAAAGGGAAGAGAGGCATCTTCTCAAGCTACCGGCAGTGACTCATCTCCTCGGATGATCGCTGGCGCAAAGTGAAGAAGAAGAAGAAAGAAGAGCTCTTCCAAGGTGGTCTGCAGTGATCTTCACTTGGTGGTCGGCCGGCGGTGAGCTTGGAAGTGCTAGGGTTTCGGCTAGGGTGCGAGTGAGGGAGAAGAGTTCTTCTCCTTCATCCTATCTCCTTCTTCCTTGAAGGGTTGTCGGTGGGTGCAAAACCCTAACCCTAGGGTTTTGTGTTGGCACAAAGGAAGGAAGAAGAGGAAGGATTAATTGGAAGCCTTGGTGACTCCGCGTCTTGGTAGCACGTCGCTCACACGACATCCAAGAGGGGAGGGTCATACGGTAGAAGACTACGAGGTAAAAGATGAGGTATATCTCTTCTTTGGCTCCTTCGTTGTTCTTGTTATTTTATGCTTATTTTTATCATTGCATGTGTATTAATTATCATGGTTTATTTAATTGTTAATTAATGTTGATAATTAATTGTGTCATGGACCTCGATAATAAACACAAAAATCGGCGATCCATTCGTCGTCTTTTCTGTGGTCAATTGATTCGAAAAGTTACAAGGCCTTGCTCTTGAGCCTGGCTAAGTTGTGACTTGAATTAATTGACACGACGACGAGATGGTTGTTTGAGAGACGGGTCTCTATTCCGATTAAATTTTTAATCCGTAGACATAGAGAGGTCTCTCATGTTCGACCCCGTGGTTGCTTAGGAAACCCGCCAAGCCATACCCGAGCCGGTTCCATCATGTACGACAGTCAGAGCTATCTGATCCTGATTTTGGATTTCAAATGAAATCTTAGGTCGGACCGACGCTTACTGTTCCCTCTTCCGGGGAACGCGTCCTCACCTACTCCACTGTGGAGAAGTTACTTGTTGTCAATCGGCACCTCCGGTTAAACTTTTTCTTGGCCTCCAAAGCTTCCGGATCTCAAGACATCCGTACCTCGACCCGTCCTTACTACTGTCCGTTGTCTTCGCTCGGCTAAGACTCCTACTTGATCTTTCAGATCAGGTCTTCGATGCCCGACCCCCGGTCAGGTCTTCGTGCCTACTCTTCCGAACCAGGTCTTCGTGCCTAACCCTCAGTCAGGTTTTTGTGCCCAGTCCTCGACTAGGACTTCAAGCTCAACCCTGCAAGTCAAGACTTCATGCCAAGGTAAACTAGGACTTTCCTGCACATTTAGTGAAGCATGTTAGATCATAATAGCATACATAACTTTGAACTCTTTGTCATTATCAAAACTAGGTTCGATGTGGTGCTTCCAGCACCAACATAGTCCTCACAACACTCTCCTCCAGGAGCTTACCTCACTCACCTGTCAGACATCGGGACTCCCAGACTTGTCTGTACTTCACTTCTTGGCATCGGATCGGCTTGCCAGGGCTTCCACTTGCTCAATATCGGGTCCTCCAGACCTACCGTGACTTCCTGCCATATGTCAACCCATCTGGGTTTCCTGCCTAGTTTTCACGATCTATCAAAACTTCTACCTAGTTGCAACTAGTAATTCACTAAGGTAATCTTCCTACACACTAGATCAATGCATCAGATAACAACATGTCTTAATTGTAAACCTTTGCTAACATCAAAACACAGGTTCAACTGTGGTCCATCCTGCACTAACAAACACTCCCACCTCCACTGATGTCTAGATTTATACTGAGAAAGGCTATGATATTTTTGTGATAGTCATGTTCCTAGCCTGATTTCTAGGACTGAACCGTCTCCGACATTTTGAGGGAGTATTCAAGGAGACAATAAAGGAGAGAGCGTTGTTTCACCCTTTGCTTAAAGCTCTCTCAACCTTGTGAAATTGAAAAGAAAGCTTGGAAGTATCTCACTCCGGCCAGATCGAGATTTAATTCACCAAGGTGGTCGAGCTAATGACCTAAAACAAGCGCTTCTTGGGAGGTAACCCAAGCTTTTCCTCATTTTCATTTTAGCTCTTAGGTTCTATTTAGTTTCATAACCAAATCCTTCTACTTAATTATTCTTGTCTATTTGTCTTTTATAGGATTTAAAGTTGAGAAGGAGTATGGATACAAGATAGAAGAGTGACTTAGATCATTCAGATATTTGACATGAACCACTATGTAACGCTCTTCACTTTTGAACCTCCACTATTTGAGTATTTTGTTTTCATTGAGTCAATGAAAAGTTTAAGTCTAGGGTGTGCATGTATGCATTGGGTTGTAAACTAGCAAGTTTTAGTTGTATTTTCCATTCATAATAAAATTATCATAGTTACATCTGTTGGTCGTGGATTCTGGGTCGTGCATGGGAAACCTCTCCATGTCCACGAATCAAAAATTTCCAATACGAATGGAGACCTATTTCTCAAACGACCGTCTCATCGTCGTACTAATTGATTCGAGTTACTATTTGACCAAACTTGTTGTTCAAGTTTTGTAACTCGCCTAACCAATTAGTCGTGGAATAGACGATGGGTGGATCGCCGATTTTTATATTTATCATTGGGGTCCAAGACAATTAATTAACAAATAACTAACAACATGATAATTAATTAAACAAGAAATAATGACAAGATCAAAGAGTCATAAGAGATTATATACCTCTCTTTTCCCTCTCGATCGTCTACTGTATGACACCACCCTTCTTGGACATCGTGTGGACGACGATCTACCAAGAACCGAAGTTACCATGGCACGTTCTTCTCCTCCCTAGCTTGGTCGAAACCCTAGGGACAAGAAGAGGTCTTCTTCTTCTTCAACTTGCAGCCGCCGACCACCAAAGGATGAGAGTAATCGTCGGCTGCCACCTTCTCCTTGCGCCGCCGGCCAAACTCCAAGCCTCAGAGTTGTGCCGGCCAAAGAAAAGGAAGAATAGAGGAAGAAGAAGAAGAAGAGAAAACAACCCTCCTTCCACCAAGCCCTAGCCGCCGGATCACCTCCTTCCTCCTCTTCACCATCGGCGCCAACAAGAAAGAAAACCTCCTTGTTTTCTTTGCCGCCAACCACTCCCTTATGCTTTAGGTTGGTGCACGCCCAAAGAGAAGAATAAAGGATAAAAGTTGAAAAAGAAAACAATCACCAAATCTCCTCTTCCTCCTTCCCTAAGCGTCGGCGCCACCTTACCCTAGGAGAGAGAAGATGAGAGAAAAGAGAGAGACATAGGGTTTTCTATGTGTTGGATGCCTTGGTCTCATAACTTCATAGGTATATATAGGTCTACAATAGGGACCATGAGGAGGAGTTAGGTCTTGGCCACCCAATGGATTAAGGTTCGATCCATTAATGAAGATCCATTCTACTAAAGGATCCTCACTGATCTACCTCACCAACCCCCTTATTTAAATATGAGCTCCACATATTATGAGTATAAATGTCTCCCCGTGTTTAAGATATTGAACGCCCATTAATTAACTAAATTATTGACAATTGAATTAATTAACATCTAACTCCTTGAGTAGTACCACATAACATTATCATTATATCGGACCAAGTCCACTTGTAGAATTTAACATGATGAACCTTATGAGCTCCTCAAGGGGACATCATCAACCCGACTTACTATGACATGGTTTCCTTCTATAATCAACGACACACCATGTAAATAATATTATTTCCCAACTTATCGAGCCTATCGATTTAACACATAAATCTCGCCCATTGGTAAATCAAAGAAATAAATATTAAGTACATATGTCTGTTATTATATCAGGATTCAGAGCATGTACTCCATAATAACTAAGGTCTGATTCAATTATAAAGTCAGTACAAATTGAATCATCTCTATGTCGATCCTGCTCAATACATACAAAGTGCACTAGTGTAATTTTATGGTCAAGATAAATCGATACCAAAGTACACTACAACCATCCCGATGGTTTGTCCAAATCCATCTTGGTTGTGAGTCTCTACTTATACTCTATAAGGAACTGATAACATAATCTTCTGTGCGACACCACACACCATGTTATCTACAGTGTAAAGTATTAGACAATATGCACATACTAATATAAATATGCAAACAGTGATCTTGTAATTCTCTTTCAAAATGTAGATGTCTATATAAAAGCAAGGTTTTTAGTATAGATTCTAACAATCTCCCACTTACACTAAAAGACTCTACTATCCTCACAATGTCATATATCTGACCCTCATATCCTCCACATGTCTATCAAAAGCTCTTACCGGAAGAGCCTTAGTGAAAGGATCCGCCAGGTTGTCTTCTGATGCAATCTTGGCGACAGTAACTTCTCCTCGCTTTACGATCTCTCGTATCAGGTGGTACTTGCGCTCTATATGTTTACTCGCCTTATGGGCTCGTGGTTTCTTCGAGTTTGCAACTGCACCACTATTATCACAATAAATTGTGATAGCTCTGGGCAAACCAGGAATCACATCCAAGTCCATCATGAAGTTCTTGAGCCTTAGTGAAAGGATCCGCCAGGTTGTCTTCTGATGCAATCTTGGCGACAGTAACTTCTCCTCGCTTTACGATCTCTCGTATCAGGTGGTACTTGCGCTCTATATGTTTACTCGCCTTATGGGCTCGTGATTCCTTCGAGTTTGCAACTGCACCACTATTATCACAATAAATTGTGATAGCTCTGGGCAAACCAGGAATCACATCCAAGTCCATCATGAAGTTCTTGAGCCATACAACTTCTTTGGCCACCTTAGAGGCTGTCATATACTCAGCTTCCATGGTGGAGTTCGCCATGCATTTCTGCTTGACACTCCTCCATACTATGGCTCTACCTCCTAAAGTAAACACATACCCCAAGGTAGACTTACTTTTGTCCCTATCTGATTAGAAGTCTGAATCCGTATAACCCATAGGGAGTAATTGGTCTGTCTGGTAAACTAGCATATAATCCCTAGTCCTTGTCAGGTACTTCAGTATATGCTTTATCGCAGTCCAATGTCCCTGACCTAGATTACTCTGATATCTGCTAACCATGCCCACGACAAAGCAGATATCCGGTCTCGTACATAGCATAACATACATAAGGCTTCCTACAACCGAAGCATAAGGAACCGCCTTCATATCCTCTATCTCCTTTGATATTTTAGGACACATCTCCTTAGATAGAGGAACTTCATCCCTGAAAAGTAGAAAACAATTCTTGGAGTTTTCCATTCTAAAAGGAGCTAGGACAGTGTCTATGTATGAAACTTGAGATAAGCACAACATCCTTTTCTGGCGATCCCTTATAACCTTGATCCCAAGGATGTGCCCTGCTTCTCCCAAGTCCTTCATATCAAACTGTTTGGACCACCATACCCTTACGTCTGATAATACTTTGACATTGTTGTCAATGAGCAAAATATCATCTATGTATAGTACAAGAAATACCACTGCGTTCCCGTCACATCTCTTATATACACAAGACTCATCCGGACTTTGAATAAATCCATATGACTGGATTACCTCATCAAAGCGGATGTTCCAAGATCGTGAAGCTTGTTTCAATCCATAAATAGACCGATAAAGCTTACACACAAGATGCTCTTTACCCTTCGCAATGAATCCCTCTGGTTGCTTTATATAGATGGTCTCCTCAAGACTTCCGTTAAAGAAAGCTATCTTGACATCCATCTGTCATACCTCATAATCCATATGAGCGGCAATAGATAAGAGAATCCGAATAGACTTAAGCATGGCTACCGACAAAAAGGTCTCCTCATAATTGATACCCTCTTTCTGAGTATACCCTTTCGCAACAAGCCTAGCTTTCAAGGTCTCAACTTTCTCGTCTGATCCTCTCTTTCTCTTGTAGATCCACTTACATCCAATAGCTTTTACACCATTTGGTGGTTCTACTAGCTCCCAGACATGATTAGAATCCATAGATTCTATCTCAGAATTCATTGCCCTTTGGCAAGATTCTGCATCTTTATCTTGGAGTGCCTCGTCATAGGTCCAGGGGTCAGGTTCATGTTCGCCAGGGACCAAGTCCGACGACTCACCCAAGAACATGAATCTTTCAAGTTATCTAACAACCCTCCCACTACGACGAGGTACCACCTGTGTATCCTCTGTGACACGCGGTGCAGTGACTTTTGGTATGTCCTCCTGTACTGTTGGTACTAAAGTCGGAACTTCCCCTCTTAATTCCTCAAGAATAATTCTACTCATGTGCTTGTGGTTCATCATATTATCTTCCTCTAAGAATCGGGCATTCGTGCTAACGATCACCCTCTTATCCATAGGACTATAGAATAAATCACCCTTCGTTCCTCTAGGATAGCCTACGAACAAGCGTACTTCTGTACAAGATTCCAACTTATCAGCATCTCCCTTCAGCACATGTGCTGGACTACCCCAAATCCGAATATGCCTTAGATTAGGTTTTCGCCCAATCCACAATTCTGTAGGAGTAAAGGGTACTGACTTAGATGGTACCAAGTTCAGTATGTACGCTGCCGTTTCCAGAGCATATCCCCAGAACGAATCCGGCAACTCTAAGTAACTCATCATTGATCTAACCATCTCCATAAGAGTCTTATTCATTCGCTCTGCTACACCATTCTGTTGGAGCGTACCAAGTGCAAACAATTGGGATTGAATCCTAGCCTCTGATAAGTAAGTCCTAAACTCTCCCAAGAGGTACTCACCACCACGATCTGATCGTAGTGTCTTGATACTTTTACCTTGATGTTTCTCCACATCAACCTTGAATTCTTTGAACTTATCAAAGCATTCAGACTTGCGACGCATCAAGTAAATGTACTCATACCTTGAATAATCGTCTATAAAAGAGATGAAGTATTCAAAGCCACCTCTAGCCTGGATAGATATAGGACCACACAAATCAGAATGAACTAATTTCAACTCATCTTTGGCTCTATACCCCTTGGCCTTGAAAGGCCTCTTGGACATCTTATCTTCCAAGCAAGATTCACAGGTTGGGAAGTCTTCCACCACTAATGAACCCAAGGGTCCATCGGCTATCAACCTTTGAATCCTACTAAGGTTAATATGACCAAGTCTTAGATGCCAAAGATATGTTTGGTTCATCTTCGAAGGTTCTTTTCTCTTATGGTTAGATGATGAGTTATTTACTTCTATTTGCATCATGGTAGATTTTGGTTCTAAAGTGTACAAATTGCCAACCATTGCACCAGAATAGATAATCTCTTTATTTCTTTTTATAACAACACGGTCATTAAAAGAAATAGAATATTCATCCTTTATTAATTTAGAAACTGAAACAAGGTTCTTTCTAAAAGAAGGTACATAAAGGCAATTTCTTAAAACTAAAACATTATTCCTATCAAATGATAAATAAATGTCTCCCACTGCAACAGTCGCCACCTCTGTAGCATTGCCCATGTAGACGGTAATCTCTCCATCAGCTAGTCGTCGGGTTTCTTGGAACCCCTGTAAAGAATTGCAGACATGATCAGTGGCTCCCATATCTACACACCAGGTACCGGTAGATAACACCGCTAAGCATGTTTCATCAACTAAACAAAAAAATATACCTTTATCTTGACGATGGGGACAGTCCGCCTTCCAGTGTCCAGTCTGCTTGCACGTGAAGCACTTGCTTTTCGGCTTCTTCACGCCAGCCCGAAGTCCCTGAGATCCTGCCTTCTTTGCCCCACATTGTTTCTTCTTCTTCTTGCCTTTCGGCATAGAAGTAGAAACCTTCAGAGCAACCAAAGCATGAGCACTCTGACGAAAAAACCCCTCTGTCGCCTAGAGTTCTGTCAGAAGTTCCGCCAATGAATATGTACGTTTGTTCATATTGTAGTTCAGGCAAAACTGCTCAAAACTCCTAGGCAGAGACTAGAGAATGATATCGACCTGGATTTCCCCATCAATCTCCACTCCAAGGACTTCCATCTCATTGAGATGTGCCATCATCTTAAGGACATGATCCCTCACAGGTGTCCCCTCAACCATGGTAGTCGTCATTAAGTTCCTCATTGCCTCCTGCCTAGCGGCCCTATTCTGATGTCCGAAGAGTTCCTTGAGATTGAACATCATATCATAAGCAGTGGAAAAAGCTTGATGCTGATGTTGCAATACATTTGACATAGAAGCCAAGATGTAACACCGTACCATCTCATCTACTTTAATCCACTTCTTATACGTTCCTTTTCCTCTTCATCAGAATTCTCGCTAAGTTTTTCAGGACAGAACTCGAAAAGTACATACTTGTACTCCTCAACAGTTAGGACAATGTCCAGGTTCCGTTTCCAATCAATGTAATTAGGGTCGTAAGTTTATTTTCTTTAAGTATTACAGCTAGCAGGTTGAAGGTCATTTTAAAATTTCCTGAGAATCACAATGATCACAAACTTTAGATTTCAAAAAATATTGATTCCTCAAACAATAAATTTTAAAATCAACCAACACCTCTAAATACCGAGAATATCGCATGTCACGATAGTGTGGACGTATACGAATTCTACATTTGTAAGAGGAGGTTTTACCCATTAATTTTATTATCTTGTCAATCTAACTTTTTGACAAATAAAATTAATAGTTGGTTCCCAAACGGATCAAAAATTTTCAATCCAAATAGAGACCTATTTCCCAAACGACTATCTCATCGTCGTACTAATTGATTCGAGTTACTATTTGACCAAACTTGTTGTTCAAGCTTTGTAACTCACCTAACCAATTAGTCGTGAAATAGACGATGAGTGGATCACCGATTTTTATGTTTATCATCGGGGTCCAAGACAATTAATTATCATAATTAATTAATTAATAATTAACAACATGATAATTAATTAAATAAGAAATAATGATAAGATTAAAGAGTCATAAGAGATGATATACCTCTCTTTTCCCTCGCGATCTTCTACTGTATGACCACACCCTTCTTGGACGTCATGTGGGCGACGATCTACCAAGAACCGAAGTCACCAAGGCACATTCTTCTCCTCCCTAGCTTGGTCGAAACCCTATGGAGAAGAAGAGGTCTTCTTCTTCTTCAACTTGCAGCCGCCGGCCACCAAAGGATGAGAGTGATCGCCAGTCGCCACCTTCTCCTTGTGCCGCCGGCCAAACTCCAAGCCTCAGAGTTGCACTGGCCAAAGAGAAGGAAGAATAGAGGAAGAAGAAGAGAAAACAACCCTCCTTCCACCAAGCCCTAACCGCCGGATCACCTCCTTCCTCCTCTTCACTGTCGGCGCCAACAAGATGTTTTCTTTGCCGCCGACCACTCCCCTATGCTTTAGGTTGGGGCACGCCCAAAGAGAAGAATAAAGGATGAAAGGTGAAGAAGAAAACAATCACCAAATCTTCTCTTCCTCCTTCCCTAAGCATCGGTGCCACCTTACCCTAGGAGAGAGAAGATGAGAGAAAAGAGAGAGAGGCCTAGGGGTTTCTATGTGTTGGATGCCTTGGTCTCATGACTTCATGGGTATATATGTTGGGGTTGCAAGGTTGCAAATATAGTCCCACATCGAAAACACATGAGAAAGATCATAGGCTTATAAGGAAAAAAGATATCTCCATTGGCATGAGGCTTTTTGGGAAAGAAAAACCATGAGGGCTTAGGTCCAAAGTGGACAATATCATACCATTGTGGAGATATCTAAATTTCTTTCGGTCTTAACAAATGGTATCAGAGTCAGGTTGCTCTTCACCGGACTAACCGCCGGAAGAAGCACGAGCTAGAGCCATGATCCAGATATAACAATGTGGGTTAAGCCTTGAATAAAAGATGTGTGAGCTCCCGTGTCTTGATCAAGAGGACCAGACACTAAGCAGAGAAGTCCTAGTTGCGGCTAGGCGGTGAAGTCCTATTAGGTCGGGTGAACCGAGGGGCAGAAAGTCCTGGTGGGTTGACGATCGGACATCAAACAGAAAGGGTTTTCGCTTGAGGGGGGCTTGTGGTCCTTTGTTTGAGGGGGGTTGTTGGGGTTGCAAGATTGCAAACATAGTCCCACATCAAAAACACATGGAAAAGATCATAGGCTTATAAGGAAAAAAAGATATCTCCATTGGCATGAGGCCTTTTGGGAGAGCCCAAGAGCAAAACCATGAGGGCTTAAGCCCAAAGAGGATAATATCATACCATTGTGGAGATATCTAAGTTCCTTTGGGTCCTAACAATATATAGGGCTACAATAGGGACCATGAGGAGGTGTTGGGTCTTGGCCACCCAATGGATCAAGACCCCAATCCATTAATGAAGATTCATTCCACTAAAGGATCCTCATTGATCTACCTCACCAACCCCCATATTTAAATATGGGCTCCACATATTATGAGTGCAAATATCTCCCCGTGTTTAAGATATCGAATGTCCGTTAATTAATTAAATTACTGATAATTTAATTAATTAACATCTAACTCCTTGAGTAGTACCACTCAACCTAATCATCACGTCGGACCAAGTCCACCTGCAGGATTTAACATGATGAACCTTATGAGCTCCTCAAGGGGGCATCATCAACCCGACTCACCAGGACATAGTTTCCTTCTATAATCAATGGCACACCATGTAAATAATATTATTTTCCAACTTACCAAGCCTATCGATTTAACACATAAATCTCGTCCATTGATAAATCAAAGAAATAAATATTAAGTACATGTGCCTGTTATTATATCGGGATTCAGAGCATGTACTCCATAATAACTAAGGTCTGATTCAATTATAAAGTCAGTGCAAATTGAATCACCTTATGTCGGTCCTGCTCAATACACACAAAGTCCACTAGTGTAATTCTATGGTTAAGATAAACCAATACCAAATTACACTACAACCATCCCGATGGTTTGTCCAAATTCATCTTGGTTGTGAGCCTCTACTTATACTCTACAAGGAATTGATAACATGATCTTCTATGCGACACCACACACAATATTATCTACAGTGTAAAGTATTAGACAATATGCACATACTAATATAAATATGCAAACAGTGATCTTGTGATTCTCTTTCAAAATGTAGATGTCTATATAAAAGCAAGACTTTTAGTATACATCCTAACAACATCATTAATCATATTATATTGACTTGTTCTCTAGTAAAAATGCTAGCATTTTTATTCTTCATTAATGTTGTTAAATTTTAGTGCTAGTATGTTTGGTGGATATTTTTTCTCTATCTTTAGTAGCATGAAGTGAACAAAGTTTTATTGAAATATTTAAGTGTTGACCTAGTTTTAGGATCTCTCTTCACTTTGTCTAGTTTGAATAGTAGAAAACTCAATAAATAGTCATGATTGATAGAGCTTGTTAGTACTTGTGTTCCCTTGGTGATCTCTTAAACTGTATCTTAGTTACTAGATGAGACTCAGGACATGCCAACTCACTTGGAAATATCAATATCCCTGTATTTACATTTGTATATATGCATATATATTAGTGTTACACTTTTAAAGCACCAAAAAGAATCATGAGAATAAGGGATGTAAAAAACCAATATCGTGAGTGGAAACTAGTAGCTTACTCTTTTGAGACTGAGTTAAGTTACTGGTGAAATAAATGTTATATTTCTCTTGATTCTGAGCCCGCCTTTGAGACCTTGGGTGATTTAAGAGGGGCGAACAGAGCGTGAGGGCAAGTAAGTGTCTATCCGCTGGAAAACATAGGGAACATGGTTAAATGATAACTTGACTAAGCATAGAAATAGAAACTCAAAAGACTATGGTCACTTACAGCACTGAGCACAGAGAACTACTACTTAGGACACACTCAGATTGTTTTGATATCATGCTTATCAATGAACCTATTTGATAAAATTTAATTAATTCAGTAAGGATGATGATGCACTATATTGATACATGAGTTTTGATTGCGAGTTTTTGCTTGAGGACAAGCAATGATTTAAGTCTGGGATGTGATGTGTGTAGGTTATATACGATTTTATACATTATTTAATGCACATCTACTTGTATTTCATAAGCATAACTTAATTTATTGTACCTTATTTTGCATAACTTCGCTACTTTCACTTCTCTTTTATTTCGAGATCTGCTCCTTATTTATTTTAATTGACAAGATGCAATTTGGAGCAGAATCGGAGAAAAACGTAAGCCCGAGTCAGAAGCAGGCTACCACACGGCCAAGCCATGTGGTCTCACTTTGTTGTGTGGGGTCTTTGACACCCCACACGACACGGTCGTGCCTCCCTTGCTACAGGCCACACAACCAGACTATGCCTCTTGGCACGGCCTGTGCAACCATTTTCCAGACAATACCAAATGGCACGGAAGTGCCTCCTAGCATGGCCCATGCCGCTTTCAGTGCAAATCATAAGGCACGGTCGTGTGATTCCACACGACTGTGTCGACGGGCCGCACACCCCCTATAAAAGAGGCCTCTCT